>JAYXIM010030566.1:0-119402 GCA_037575425.1 Anastrepha fraterculus
AATGTACAAGTACATACATGTGCGCTCAAGAGGTGTTTGTTGACTTGTTTATAGAAGTATGATTCTCGGCATTGACTGAATATCTCAAGAAAGATTAGCAACTCGAAATTTTCTATGGCTTTTTAAACAATTCATTTAATACATCCACTTGTGCCTGTGTATGTGTGTATGTCTCTACATACGTAACCCCCTTTTATTTACAAGCTACTTAGAGTGTAAACATAATATCATAATGATGGTGATTAATTCAAATTATTATTTGTTTAATTATTAAAATAGAAATGCGCACATTCATCGCCAAGTCTACACATCAACGAAAAGGGAGGCTAGACTTCGTTTCTTATCATCATCAGACGGTTTTATTGGCATAAGTGATATTCTGCCGGGCAATACTGCGAATATAGAGTACTTGTACTCCCATTGATATGACTTGAAGGTGGGCCAACATGTAAGTATTTAATTTATTAAAAGTTATATGTTACATATCTCAAATTTGCAACTATATTTATTTGTTTTTGTTACAATCTTATGACACACAATTAATTTGTCGCGACTATTTTATGGCAAAGTACTTCCTAGTAGACGAAGTGCGTTGAGTGCGAATGACAAAGATAGGGAAAAAATTTATTTTCATATTCGTGTGCGCCACCAATTATTTGATACGTCATATTGGTCGGTGGCGCTCCATATGGGTCGCTTTGCAATAAAGATAAGAAACAAATATACGGCTCATATAATAAATTGTCCAAATGATAAGAATTTTAATGAATAAAAATGCTCTGCAAAGTTTTAAAAATAACTGCTATGACTTTGTAATTATGTTTGAATATATTCGTACTCTATATTTGTGTGTACTCTATATATTTATGCTCAACAAATTTAAGATTATTAAAAACAATTTATTTATTAGGCACTATGTGGCATGAATTGATGAAGTAAAATTAGTTTAGACTAAAACAATTTATTTCAGGCTAATGGTCTTTGGCTTGGTTGTGTGCGAAAGCTCTTTTTTTTCCTTGTTCACTCCACTCGGGAGCATAGGGCCTCGACAAGACTAAGTCTTGCGTTGGTTTCGTTAATCTATTTTGCTTTCTGACAGGGTAGGTGATTAGCCTGCCGCTACAAAACAAAACCTTAAGCTAATTTAATTGCTTTTTGCCGAAATATTATAGTAAGATTAATCAATTTTTTTCTTCTTATTTGTATTAATTAGTCTGCTGGACGCTAAAAACATAAATAAGTAAATAACTGGCCCGTTCATTTCTGTTGTGGCGTGTGTTTTGATGTTGTTCCACAAATAGAAAGACGCCAAAATGACGAATCTGTGTTTCGTGTTTCTAGAACAGAACTTTTTCTCAAAATATTTCGATTATAAGTTTTCATTATCTCTGAAACAATTTATCGATTATGGAATTTGAGATGCCTATGAAAGTTCACGCTTAGCCAAACTTTACTATTCAAAAACAATAAAAAAATGTAATCTGGTAGCCTGTAAGAATTTCCTTATATAAATAAATAATTATTACATTCTATTTCAAAACTCGAATACGCAAAAATGGGTCTGGTGTTGTACGAGGACCAAACGAAGGTCGACGCACTCGCGTATCGGCACCCACGTCACTGTTGACAGTTATAATTTCGAGGTTGTAAAAGACTTCGTTTATTTAGGAACCAGCATTGACACCGATAACAATGTCAGCCTTGAAATCCAACGTAGAATCTCTCTTGCCAACAAGTGCTACTTTGGACTAAGTAGGCAACTGATCAGTAAAGTCCTCTCTCGACGAACAAAACTAACACTCTACAAGACTCTCATCATGCCCGTCCTAACGTATGGCGCAAAACCGTGGACGATGACAACATCCGATGAAGCGACGCTTGGAGTGTTCGAGAGAAAGATTCTGCGTAAGATTTTTGGACTTTGCATGTTGGCAACGATGAGCTGTATGAGCTTTACGACGACATAGACATAGAGCAGCAAATAAAGGTCCAGCACCTACGCTGGCTGGGTCGTGTCGTTCGAATGGATACAAATGCGGTGCCAGCTGGTGGTAGCAAGGCCTCTTCTGCGTTGGAAAGATATAGTGGAGAAGGACTTGACCTCACTAGGTGTGTCTAACTGGCGCCGATTAGCACGAGAAAGAAACGACTGACGCGCTTTGTAAGCGATTATCGCGCCTATTAAGAAGAAGAAGTAGAATACTCACCTATGCTCAATTATAACAAATTGCACGATATTCGATTCTTTCTAAAGGGTGGCTAAATTTCAAGGGCAGATGTTGAATGTGAACCACACCTAAACGTCAACGACACCGTTGGACTTCTTTCTTTGGGGTTATTTGAAAGAAAAGGTGTACGCCAATAAGCCAACAACAATTCAAGGGCTAAAGGATGAGATAATTCGGCACATTAACGGCATAGAACCTCAATTATGCCTCAGCGTTATCGAAAATTTGAACCATCGGATGGAGGTGTGCCGCCGAAGCCGCGTGGGCTATTTGGCCAATACATATTTTGTTTTATGCATAATTGAACTACACCAATATTATCATAATGAAAAGAAATGATAATAATTTCCTAAAAAAATTCTATTTTATTCAAAATCAATGCAGGCCCCTGAAACTTAACCACCCTTTATTTTAAAAATATAACTCTAAGGCTGATTAACGCAATGGATGTAATGATCCGCAAGAGATTCCTCTCTCCCGAGAAAAGGCTTCATAGAACACTTCTAATGGTCACTGGATGCCAAACGTCAGCGTATTTTTTCTTCAGCACCGATAATCTCGTTATGTATCATACATATAAAAGACTTGCCTCGTATTTCAAATTACCTATCCCATTATTGGCTTCATATGATTTTTTTCCACTGCGCCAATGTTCTTCTACGGAGTCAAAGATCACATTTCTTTTTTTTTTTATGTCTTAACACCTTCTTGCCAAACTGCTGTCCGATTGTAAAATCTTTGGCAACATTTCTTGTAGTGAGGGGTACATTCACTGGGGATCGAAACAATAGTAAGCAATATTTCCTAAATTTATAGACCAAAAACGGAATATTTGCGAATAAATTCGTTATTTCATGTAATATACATACAATATTCGCACAGTTTCAGCTCAACAGGAAGTATATATATGTAGGTATATATGTATGTAGATATATGAAAATATAACTTGGGTGGAGAGCTCGCACTCTACAGTGCCAGAACTACATATCTCTTCTGCTTATGGGCTGCTTATGGCCTTAAATATATTTTATACATATGTATTTAAATGAGATCCTAATAGGAATGTATTCAGACTTATGTCGCAAATGCTAATTGAAAAGCTTAAGCTTAAACAGCTATTACAATAGGAATCATACACAAATTAAGGCTTTATAGAGCGCATTTGTTGGTTTTGCCGCACTCTACCATCATCTATTATGTACGTCAGCGAAAAAAAACATTATAAAAATTAAATGCAGCTGCAAGTTTTAAGGGAATAAATACCAGGCGCACAAATTTTCTGTCAGAGTTTTTCAATTGAACAATATCTCTCAAGATTTTTCAATATCTGCGCAAACCTCCAGTCGGAAGAAAAGTATTTATAGTATAGCCTAAAGAAAAATCGTTGCAATGCAATTACATACATATATGCACTGCCTTCTCTCATCCCTGCTCTCTGAATGCCTAATTCAAGGAAACAATAAGCATCGGTAATGAGATCGCATATCTCCCTACCTACGTGCCATCCAAGAATGATATAAAGAAGATTGCGCCCATCAGAGCGTACGTGACGTCACGTTTGCAGAGTTGTGCAGTATTGCCAACCATTTGATCTTCGCAATAAATTTAGTGCTTTTTTATACCGAAAATGCGACAATTTTTAAGTTTGGTGTTTGTTTCTTTTTGTTTTTAATTTAAGGCTACCGACACTTTAGGTTAAAAAAAAACTGTATTATTATACAAAAGAAGTTTAAAAAAGGCCACTCTGAGAAGATTTTAGTGCTAATGAAAATTTTTTTACTCCTATAAAATTTGATAATTTGAAAGTGCAAATTTAATTTTTGGCTCCATTTAAGGCTATGCAAAAATATTAAATGCCCCGCTCTCAACTCTTCTTAAGATTGAAAACCTTTTTACACATTTTTAAAAGCCTTTGAATTTATTGAATGCGAATTAAAACCATAGAGGTGTAATCGTTTCTTCCGGTCATCAATCCTTAGTGAGACATAGAGCATCAAGAGGTGTATTCATAGTAAAAATAAGCAACAAAATACCAGAAAATACTAAAGAAACCATACTGACATTTTTACAAAAAGAGTACCTTATCTAGTTACATAACTTCAAATATAGCAAAAAAGTCGTTCCCTTAATAAAAGAGTCTCGCTTAACAAAAAAAATCATAAATTAAATTGTACATAAGCATAACACATTTATTTAAAAAAAACGCACATTCTACAGACAATTTGTCACGCATACAAAGTTCTTTAAATAACACAATAAAAATTTCGTGTTTTATTTTCTTTAAATGGGCATTTAGTTCGTTTTTATATCCAAAGCTAGGCAACTCTGCAGTAGCGAGAGAGAGATTTGAGTGCCGAAAGCAGAAGAACACCAACAACACCGGCAATCGCAGGCAATGCCACCAGATGTTAAAAAAAAGAAAAGCTAAATAAAACTGAGTGAATTATTTAAATAATTATTAAAAAATGTATATTTTACAAAATTATAAACATTACATTTTAATTAGAACAACTAGAAAAATGTCATGAAGAAAGAACTAGAACTCCGAGACACAAAATAATAAAAGTAACAAAAAAAAAGATAAATCAAGTTACGAAAATGGTAATCTGGCCATACTGGAGCTAAAATCACGTAACTAGTTGTCAAATTCGCTGAGCGCAAAGTAACGGGACCACGATGGGCGCCATCTCATTATTCTTTGCATCATGCGTGCCATCCAGAAAGGATTGATTGGATTTCTGTGAGCATAAAACAACTACTCGCTCTTCACGCTCTTTGTTTGGAGGGAGCGATTCCTCTTTTCTGCTGAATGGAGATGACGAAAAAAACCGCTGAGAAAATTAAAAAAACAAATAACTAATTTTGACCGATAGAATTGACATTCCATTGTCCGACTACAATGATAAAAATGATGGGAGGGAATTAGCGGTTTACTATTTATTTTTTTATAATAGTAATTAATACTGCGGTGAGGATCAGGTAGGTTGCATTCACTTACTCTTATATAGATTCCACCCTGATCTTCCGGGTGAAATTTGAATATGCTCTTCCCAATCCAATCCATAAGTAAGATTAACCCAAAATGTAGGTACATAAATCATTAGGCATTCGCTTTCTTAACCTCTTTGAATATTCGGTACACATATGTGCACCCTTAAGCTTTTCTCTAAAGGTATTGCTTAAGTCATTTAAAGGACCCGTAGTCACAGACGAGTACAAAAAAGGCTTTAAAGATTAAAATTGTGCTCGGGTTCTTTTTTTTTTTAAATTTAACCAAAAACAACAGATTTTCTATTTTGTATTTAAAAGGTTTATTTTGTTTAAAAATAAAAATAATGAAAATTAGAAGAATAAATAGTTGTATTATTTCAATATTACATATATGAAATATAATGAAAAAAAAACTAATAAAAATTAGTAAGTTAAAGTTGACAAAATTTTTTTATAAAATATAAGAAAAGAAATCATATTCAAAAGCCGGTACAAATTACGAGTTGATGATAATATGACTTCAAAATGTTAAACTAAGTAATAGGTTTACAAGGTTTGGCCAATAACTACTGTGCAGGAAAATTCAACTGCCATGTACCCAGGAATTCGGCAGTCGAATTCTGCACGATCGTTTTACTTATGATATATTCACACACTCGTCCAATGAGTCGTTGTTCAGACGGAAGGGTTGTAGGATGATTTTTTTTTGTATTTCACCAACACAATTTCAGTCTTTTTAAACACACCCCAAGTGACGTCAGCCGATCAGCTGATTCGATCGAATTTGCCGAGAGCTAAATAACGGTTTGCTAAATAGCACACCTATAAAAATCGTTTCACCATGAAATTCTGCACGATCATTTCACGAGTGTGTAAATCGTCCAATCAATCGGTATTCAGACGGCAAGGAATGTGTTGATTTTATTTGTAGCACATGTATGTATATCCTAACACATTCTTAGTTTTTTCGTAAACAAACCGATTCATAAACCCGGCTACGCTATACCATCAGCTGTTTCTTTCATATTCGCTGAGAGCCAGATAGTGGCCGGTTACAAGGCTCACGTTCACCTTCTCAATTCTGAATTTGAGATCTAACGATGCAAGGCGGCCTCGATTATTTCTCGGATTTTCATATTCAATGCACAATGCAAAAATTTTATTTGAGGTTAAATTTAGGTTGCTAAAATAAGTAGTTTTGCTGATGTAAAACTCGTTAAGTTTAAGACTCGCTAATTAACTAGTCTATAGGTCAGGCAAAATGCGCTTTTAATTAAAGTGTGGCTTAGCTTCTTTAGAACCTAAGCCGTTTTCTTATTTTTGCAGCATTTATTGGAAAATTTAACGTCCATAATATGGAATGAAAACTTGGCAACGCTGGTTAATTTCGAAAATCTCACTTTGTAAATTTAATTAATGGAACATTTTATAAAATAAAACAAATACTAATATTTAATTAAGGAAATATATTTCGCTTTCTAAATTTAGATTCACTTATATCTCTGTTCATAAAAAATAAAATAAATCGTTTTATTTACCAAACAAATAAACTGAAGAGAAAGCTATTTTGCGAATGCACTCATAAAAGCTTTTAAATTATACAATTTCAAATGTTTCCATTCGGTCATATTTCTATCAAATAACACAGGTAAATTTATATTTTTGTTGTTCCATTTTTTACTTTTATTTTTGCAAAGGCAAGAAAGCTGCTGTGGCCCACAAAAACAATAAAATAAATGGAAAGTTTATGGGGATCATTGCTCTCGAGTTCCTTTAACTATTTGCGTTAGAGATTTCTCCTTCAAATACAGGGCAAGACCTAACTAAAAAATGATAAGTGAAGTGTGGGATAAATATTTATACATATATGTAAAATTACGTTAGACTGGTTCGAAAAAAAAGTAGCAAAAGCCCATCTCTGTATTGAAGCTTGAAACAAAATCCTATTATCCTTATTAAAATCGCTTACCAGAATATGAATATGGTTTTCGCCTGGGTCGATCGTGCCCTCAATCAATCAACGAAAAAATTTAATTTAATTAACTAATTTTATTTATTTATTTAATCAACAAACAAGACGCTTGCAGACTATTGCATAGGCAGATACAAATAAAGACCTTCGGACAAGATTCTTATAAGTAACTTCTTAAAAGTAAACTAAGAGTAAGAAAAATCAAAGACTAAGGAAGTAGAATAAGCATTAAATTGAGCTAGCGTCCTTCTAAAAGAAGCATTCATTTTATAATCAGTTTTAGCAATACCCACAAAAAACAATTAATTACAACGGAAAATGCGTGAGGGAACATTGAAATTAATTCTATTGAGCAGATACGGCCAATCTACTGAGACCGCGCAAATATCAGAGGGAAAACACATCGACAACAGGACACGCCTAGACCTAAGGACATTCGATTTCTTAATAAGCAACGGGAGCGATAGGAATTGGATCAACGAATTTCATTGAGTTGAGTTCGGAGTCAAAATATACACCGAGATATTTGGTTTACTAATTGACTTTAGCGGCGGGTTTGAGATGTAGTAAGCTCTTGGAACAATATTGAAAACTTTCACATACGAAGAATAGTGACATTTATTAATGTTAAGGAACAATGTAATGTTAAGGAACTTATTCAACTCACACTGGAGAATAGATGAATCTTCTGGACATTTAATTTCATAATAGATTTTTAGATCATCTGCGTATAGAAGAAAATTACACAATGAAAAACAGGAGGAAATATCATTAATGAAGGGGATAATAGTAGCGGACCTAGGGCACTACATTGGGGCACACCAGACGAAGCAACAAGAGAATAAGACGTTATATTATCAGGTCGAACGACACTGTGCATATTATTAAGATGAGAAATTGACCACTTAAGAAATTGAGAGTTGAAACAGAAACAATCAAGTTTAGCTATTAATATTGGGTGAAATACTAAGAACACAACATTCAATCAACTTCATACACTTTCAAAAAAATCATTTGACACAATTAGCCAAATAATAATAAAAATAATTTTCAAAATATGCCAAATTCATTGTCCACTTATCCGGTTAATAATGACGACCCTGCGAAATAGAGAATCCAAAATATGATACAGAACAAAAAATCAGAGGCCTTTCCCCTACAAACTGGCGTAAGACAACGCAACGCACTCTCATCAACAATTTTGAATTTACAGTTGCGCTGCGTAATAGATGACTTAAGCGTTGCTAAAAAGAAATGGACTAAAATAGAACTACTCAATTATAAGTATTTACCGACGATATTGCAACTTCTGCCCAAATTGGCGCAGCGACATCAAAATCTTGACTAAAATCTAACAGCGAAAATAGCAAATACATCCAACTCTCTAGAGCAAAAAACCAACAAACAAACAACAAGAGAAATTAATTCCTGGAAAACACAAGTTTGAAGTAGTAAGCACGCTCTTGGCTGCAAACTGATAGCAAATAACACGAGAGTCTCACAATAGACGAATAAACTCAAGCAGCTGATAAGCCAATGCGTCACTTATAAAACTCTTCAAATCAAAACTCCCTAACAGACTTTGCAAGCTGGCACTGTACTTAAATGGGTTTTCCAAAAAAGGTGTTATTGGTGAATGGATTGCGCAATCGAGATATGATTAACGATTTTTTATGACCGGAATCCATGCGTATGCTGGTGTTATTCGTATACAATTCCAATGTCCAGTCGTATTGGTTTCGTTGAAGATTTATGTTTCAAAATAAACAGTGATTTGTCTGTTATTTCTGTATGGGCTAATGAAAACTCTTTATGTCTGAACGCGTCAAAGTCATATGTCTTACCTATATGTAATAGTGTTGTGCATGTTGACAATATCCCTCAATTGTGGATAGGTACAAGTTCCCTTACCTTTATGGATAAGGTAAAAAATTTGGGGTTTATTCTCAACACAAAGCTTACCTGTGCTGACCATATAAATAGGGTTGTGAGAGTCTCTGCAACATTCACGCCAGAGAAAACGAGGCGCAAATTAGTTCTCAAGCTAATTATGCCTCTCATTACGTACTCTGAGGTGGTATACAGCAAACTCGACTCCACATCTTGTCATAAACTTAATCTGGCATTTAATAACGCCACGCGGTATGTATGTGGGATTGGCAGATATGACCATATCTCTGCATGGCGATCAAGGTTACTGGGCTTTTGCCTTAATAGTTATTTATCTGCTAGGAATTGCATATTTTTGTGCAAACTTATATTGTTCAAGTCTCCTCCCTATCTGACAGAGAAGTTGATACCAGTAAGGTCTCGCAGACACAACAATTTATTTTTCATTAACGCTGTTAAAGTATGGAACTCATTACCCGACACTGTGAAGGCTGGACTTAACAGATTTAACTTCAGGGCACAAGTCTATAAATACTTTAAAAGTGTTTGATTGTATTAAATTAGGGCATTAAATTACCCTCTACCTTCTCTAATTACTACTTTTGTTCTTTCTTTTCTAAATCCTTCTTTTCTTTTCCTATTGCTTCTTTTCTTCTTGTTATTATACTCGTAGTTAAGTTAAATATATTGGATTGATTCGTAAATGAACTGGTGTAAAATTTAGATTAAGAAACTTGTATGTTAAAAATATTCCAGTTGTTTATAATATTGTTGAAGTACTATTAAAAGACCTTAGTCTTACTATGTACTATTTATATAAACAAATAAATAAACTAAACTAAAATCGGATGGTATTGATTTGGACAACGTTTACGTACCACACAAGCAACGAAACTATTGATCTTTTACGGGAAAAGTTTCCGGACCGCGTTATCTCTCGAAGAGGTTATCACAATTGACCACCGAGATCTTCTGATTTAACACCTTGTGACTTTTTTCTTTGGAGCCACGTGAAAGGGAAGGTTTGCGCCGACAGCCCAGGGTTGATTCAAGACCTCAAAGATGGAATTTGTGAGGCTATCGTGGACATACGACAGCCACTTTGCAATTCGGTTATGGAAAATTTCAAGAAAAGGATTTTGTCCTGTAAGCATGGTCGTGTTGGTCAATTGCCTGATATTATTTTCCTACTTATAATGAAATGAACGTCCGATCATTTATATTAAAAAATAGCATTTTTCTTTGAATAACACCTCTGTTTGGAAAACCCTATATAAAACGGTAATTCGATCTGTTTTGTGCTATGGAGCCGAAACAAGGGCATTGAATGAAAAGACAAGGCGAAACTACAAATTTGTGAAAGGAAAATTCTCAGCAAAATATTTGGCGCAGACAGAAAAACTAAACCGCATTATGAATGGTGCAATCAATGAAATGATGAACTGGAGCAACTAATCAAGGGCGAAAATATAGTACATCAAAGCGCAACGAATAAGGTGGCTAGGCCACATTGAGATAATAGACAGTACAAAAGTTCAAAGAAAAGTACTGGAGGAGAAGGCATACAGCAACAAAGCAAAAGGAATACTGAGATCGAGATGGATAGATGAAGTGAAAGAAGATCTAGAGAAACTAAAACTGAAAAAAAAAACTGGAACGAGAAAACAACAGGCTGATCATAATGAAGATGTACGGTTCAGCAGGTCAAAGAAACCGAATTGCCGAATTGATTTTATCATTAAAACTTGGTTATTTGTTATACGATTTTTCATTATTCTATCATTTAATAGTATTGGGAAGTTCTATAAGTCATTCTTATAGCATTTGAGCTACGAAGTCGTTTTCTTGTAGTTGGGTCAAGTACCCAAAGATATATTCTTTGTTTCATCAATATCAATTTTTTTATTGCTGGTATCATTTCGTTTCATTTAATTAAGTCTGCGTTACTGGCTCAACTATTTAAAAATGGCTTCAGAGCTCAAAAGATTATAAAATCCTAATATACGCCTCCTCATGGCTAAAATAGTGGCGGATCGCTTTTAGAAATATAATTATAATCAAAAACCATTTTAATGAAAAAGGACAAAAAAATGTTGTAATGGTATCGAAATCCTCACAACATACGTTTTAAATACAGGTTGTACTTGTCAAACTTATTTTTTTGTTTTTTTTTTTGTTTTGCACGACGATCTTAGCCCGTGTCGGTCTATATCATTGGGGAGATTTTTCACTTACATTGGAACTTGTTTATCTAACACTCGATATTTCATGCCCATAGTGTTATATAGTACAAAATTCGTTTCGTCCTTTTCTCGTTAGTTGTTCCCTTTTCCGCACGTTGCCTGTGGTCTATTTGTATTCAGGCACGTTAAGTGTATTTTCTGTTTCGAATTAAATTTCTAGTTTCGAATTACTAAATGAGTAATGCCGAAGAAGTGATTTTGCAAATGTAATTCTTATCGAGTCTGCTTTTTTGTTATTACGTTTATTTTATTGTTTCTGCTGGTTGATTTTTTGCTTCACACAATATTTACAAATGTGTGGTGATGAGCACTTTTGAGCCACCCACAGTAATCATTTTCCTGAAAACGATGAAAACAATGACGGATTTGACGCTAATTTTGGTACGAATGGCAATGATGTTGGCCTACATTTATCTCCCTAAGAGGATGATATGGACAAAGTTTCGTTTAACTAGATTTATCTGCTGTCGATGAAGATGGGCATGAAGAGCTGATAACCAAATATCTCTCTGAATAGAGGGGCTTTTGACTTTGTGGTTTTCACCTTGCGAAGGGTGTCTCAAGCTCTATCCGAATGGGAGGAAAAGTGAAAAAAAATTTGTTTGCTATTGCCTGCCGAAGACCGACCGTTATTAGAATAAAACTCTCTCTTCATTTTGGTGTTTTACGGATACTCAAACCTACGTTCTCCGAATGATAGTCACGCACCAATCCATTCGGCTACGACGACCACCAGATTAGATATAAAGACATAAAAAGACGGTTTTAATGAAATAATATTTCTAACTGTTGTTGTCACCTGTTTTTATGAAAATTAAGGAAAATTATTACGTGAATATATTTAATGTAAAAATGTATATAAACACATTTCAGTGTAGAGGTGAAGATGCAGTAGTCTTTTTAAATGCCGTTGCGTTGTAATTAAAAAGCCAATTTAATCAATAATAAAATTTTAATAAAGGTCTGGATATGAGTGTCGAAAAAAATGTGTTAAAAGGAATGAACGAAGCTTTAGTTCAAATGATTTGTGCACGGCGTTGCCGCCTAACTTTTAAGAAGGAAAGAACTAATAACAGCAAAGATGAATTAAGTATTAAGGGATGGGTATCACGCGAATTATTGTTGGGAAAAATATTTTTTGAATGGCGTTGCTACTTATTTTGCCAACTTAAAAAGCAATGGTATTGCTTTACAAAATAAATTATTGCACATCTGGAAGGAAAGTTCGAACATCCTTCATTAACACTTCAACCAAAATGAAAAGACGGAGTAGAAGTTAAAAAAAATTGTGCTGTTTATAGACCAAATACAGTGACGAACGGTGATTTAAACGACTACGTTCTAAAAATTATGAAATTATAATTTGAAATTGGAGGACGAGCCGCGATCTGCTGAGCTCTTCCACAGACCATTCATTGTTCGGTTTTGAGGCTCACTTGAGGTGGGTTTACAAAAAACTGAGATTGTGTTGGTGATATCCGAAAAAAATCAACCAATGGCACTTCGTTGCCTTCTGAGCAACAACTGATTGTTCGAGTGTGTGAATTTGTGTTTGGACGAGTGGGTGACTATGTGTGAAATGATCATGCAGAATTTGACTGCCGAATCCCCAAATTCCGCTCAGAATTTTCTTTTTCCCCTTAGCTAAATAGCAAACCTGGTAATCTATCATCCTTGAAAATCGTTGAATCGAACTGACACGTGAGCACTTAAGCTATTATTCAAGAATTGGAGATAATTTAGAAAACTATGTGGCATCCTTTGCACGGGTCTAATTATAAAGCTAGAGAACTTAGAAAACTTACTGGAGAGTTGTCTTTATGCCACAATACTTTGTGCTTTGTTTTAATGCTAATTTTTGGAATAAAATCATGTAATGTCTTTATCATATTTTCAGCAGTGCGGCCAGCAAAATACGAAAGTTTTTGTAACTGCACCAAAGGGGTGCCACACTTTCAAAATTCAAATGGAAGCACAAAACAAAAAAATACTGCATTCGAATTAAAACTCTAAAAAAATTTTGCGTAAGAAAAAATAAAACAAAAATGTTAGCCAAAGTCTGGCCATTCTTAGCCGAAGCTGCAGCCAAATCCAATGCAACTATTTTATCCAAACACGAAGTTTTACGTTTGTCTATTTACAGATCCTTTGCCCACCAAGCTTGTGGTCAGAAGTTTATTTATAATTAATTTTTACCTCTTTCACTGCGATATATTTTCATAGGTGCATGCGTAATAGCTATGAATTTCTTAGTGAAGATGTGTGACCTTCACGCAAGCAATAAAAAGTAGCGAACGTGAATCAGCACGGAAATTTAATATCACATTTTTGTCACACACATCTTTTTTCAATACTTAAAAAATTGCTTGGGCTATTTCAATTTTAGTTTTTACTTCTTTAGTAACTCTTTAGTTATACACAAATATCGAATATCTGCTTTCACCCACGTTTAGCGCGAGACTACAAATTAAACGCAACTACATACTAAGTTTGAGAGAGCAAAATGTCGGGAAAAACACGCAATTGAAGGAGGGATAAGATAATAAACAAAAGCAATTTAATAATTGAAACACACAGTTAAGTGTGGCACTTATGCATATACATATAATATATATGTGTACATGTGTGTATATGTGTGCATTTCAATGAACTTACACGTGGGTACGTACGTAAATTTTAGGCGGCATCACTCATAACCGTTTAAGTGCGCATATAAGTGTAGACTCGTACTTAAGTAACTACTTAAGCTACTTAAATGAATCTTCTTACCCGCACTTATCGGCCTGTCTTAGTCTCTATGGAATGATGTATCATACATACTTGCCCGAACTAATACGTCTATACCAATAAGTAAATATGTAACTATATATGTATATGTATGTTATATATGTATGATATTTTAGAGCACATGCTTGTGATTGCACTCGTATAGGTAGAAAAGGTTTTGCAATCTCGATTCCACTTAATCCTCATATTAGTGCTTACAAACTGGAACACTTTCACTACGTGAAAGCTCTGCTCACAAACTTTTATACGAGAAGTGACTTAGCAAACCCACCATCGTTTATTTTTATTAATGCTTGACCTTTCTAAAATACAAAAACTCAAATAACAATTAGAGGGACCTCAATTTGGGGGTTCGCTTTGCAACGCTACGTGCGATGAGCTATAATTCGATATCTTTACCGAAATGGTTTTTTTTTTTTAATTTACATATAACAGTTTCACTTACGAGCTTTAATTGATCGTTTTTCAGTGAGTTGAACAATTCATCTCGCGCGAAATGGAATTAGTTCGTGACGATTTTCATGCGATAATTTATTACGATTTTCGACGTAGATTATCGAGACAACAGTGCATTGATCCACTTTCATCGCCTTTTTACATTGAATCACCACTGTGAAACGCTATAACGTATAACGAGACCCAATATGGCCGTCGATCCGTGCAAATTGCGTTTTATGAAGGCTTAAGACAGTCAATTCTGAGTGGTACACAACGATTTGTTTGCCTAACATTTTTGGAGAATTAAAGAAAACCAACCGCTGAAGATGAATCATCCTTCACCAAGTGAATGCGATCCTTCAAGTATCGGCTCATATAAGGGATTAGGCGTAGTCAGAGTTTTCAATAAATTGATTTTTTTTTGCATTTTCTTAAAGAATAATATCTTGAAAATATTATCTGAAAATTTAAAGTGAATCCGACAAATGCTTTTCGAGTTATTCATTAATTAACAAAAGCCGCTCAGGCGCTCCGAAGCGTTCGAGAGCAAGTATGATATCTAGCTGCAGCTGCAAGCAACCGACTTCTAACGATAATACTCGACAAGGTAGAACGCTACGTAGGTAATAACAAATCGATATTTTGGAAGCTGCTATGACGGCTGAGGAACTATTACATGGCTTAGGAATAGATGACTCAGTGTAAGTAATTAAATAATTCGTATAAGTCTACATAAATCGATAGCAAAACTTTAAATTCGTTTTTCTCAAAACTATGTTTTTTGAACTGGTGATCACTGTAACTTAAAAACCACTTGGTAGATTTCAATCAAATTTATACTGCTTTCAAAAAACATAAACAACTGATCGAAGGATTTTTTTGTTCAAAAATTTCGATTTTTTTTAAACAATTAACTGTCGGCTTTTTTCTCGAAAATCTGAAAAATATTTCCCGAGGCCGCTATATTGCTAATTTTGATAATAAAACTAATTTCTCTTGTCCGATTGATTTTAAATGAATCTCCAAGGACTTGTGATGATCACCGCAAGGGACTTCTGGAGAAACGGGTTCCACACAAACAACGATAACTTTTACAATAATTAATTTTTTTTTTTGAAATTTTGCAAAAGTCAAGTCGAAACATGATGTATTAATGCTATGTTTTTATTTTTATGAAAATCATCTTTTTTTCGGGCCTCTGACAATCACGTCATAAGAGAGTTTTTGAGCACTCAGCAGATAGAATTCATCCGCCTTACAGCCCTGAATTGGTATATATTTATTTCTTCTGATTTTAATGATCGCTTTTTGGAGGCATCTCTTTTTGAGCTTCAAAAGTGTTTTGAAAATTGGTTCAAGCGAATGCAGTGATATGCTGCCTTCCAAAGAGAATATTTTGAAAAACAATTAAGCGATTTTCATTATTCTTAAATATGTTTTGATTAACTCTTGTATCAGGCGAATACTTAGTACATCTAAAAAAATACTAGAAAACGACTAAGAAAAAAGAACAACATGGAGCGAAGTTATTAAGGGGACCAAATTTTTACATGAAAGTCTGTTTTATCTACACCTATCTAAGGGATTTTCCAGTGTTAAATATTGTATATTGTTTATTATTAACTCTCTTATACTAAATCACCGCCGTAGCCGAATGGGTTGGTGCGTGACTACCATTCGGAATTCAGAGAGAACGTGGGCTCGAACCTCGATGAAGAAAAAGTTTTTTCTAATAGCAATCGCCCCTCGGCAGGCAATGGCAAACATCTGAGTGCATTCCTGCCACGAAAAAGGTTCTCATTAAAAATATTTGCCGTTCGGAGTCGGCATGTAACTGTAGGTCCCTCTACAACATTAAGACGCACGCCACAAATAGGAGGAGGAGCTCGGCCAAACAGCCAAAACGGTGTACGCGCCAATTTTATATTTGTGTATATACATACATATGTACATATATATCTATATATTATATATTGTATATATATATATACTAAATCACTATATCAAAGATTGAGCAGCAAGTTCAAGTGATACAGGTTGATGGGAAAGTAAGAACTCAAACATAAAAAAATTGTTTTTTAAAGAAATTGGTTTTTTATTGAATTATAAATTCCAAAAATTATTTTATTATTATTTATTCCAAAAATCCTCCAATAATTTCTTAGTATTTTTGTAAGGATTTTGTGGAAGATCTGAAAATTTAGTGCAACTAGATCTAATTTGTTGTCTTTTTTCAAGCCTCTCTTGGCGCCAGTTTTGTACCATCAAAAATTCTGCGAACACTTGGAACGATGCCATTTCACCATGTCCACGATATTTTCATCGATTGGCTTATCATTCGGTTTGGTGCTTCATCTTTGTCGTGAATATACAAAAAACGGAAAAGTTGGAGACAATGATGATAAATTTTAAAGTTTGGTATTCTTACACTCGCCAAATCAGACGTGATTCAGATGGCAAGGAAGTAACATGGGCGTACACTGTGTTGATAATTTTCTTATATCACAATAACAATCTCAATTTTTTCGTAAACAAATAGTTTTCATATCCCTTCTTATATCAGCAAATCACCTGTTTCCTTCAAATTTGCTGAGAGATGATTAAGAGTTTGATGTTGGCCACACCTCTGAATTCTGTACTTAACATCACAAATGTACCCGCTCATTTCACACGTATTCATACGCTCTTTCAATCAGTCGTTGTTCAAATGGCAACGAAACAATATGGACTGCGTTGGTTTTTTCGTATATCTCCCAGGCAATCTCAGTTTTTGCCGACATATATTGTAAGCAAACCGCGGTTATTTTCTTTATTACGCCATCAAATCAGCTGATTCGTTTAAATTCGTTGACAGCCTATTAACGGATAGATGTTGGCCACACCTTTGCGTTCGGTACATCGTGAACATACCATAATTAGGTTTCTGAATTTCAGATGAATCTTTCTATCAGACATTCTTATAACACCGAAGAAGCTTTATTTTGAATGGCCACGGAAATTAGATCCCAGTGGCTAAATTTTAAAACTTAACAAAGTATTCGTCAGTTGTTTACCTTTTTTATGTTCGAAAGTTTGAAAAAAAAAATTTTTATTATTATATATAACTTAAAAAAAACATAGTTCATAAACATGCTTTGTATTAGCATTCAAAACTTTTGTAATCACTTTGACCGCACTGATCTATTGGATCGAAATGTGGAAAAAAAAATACAAAAACTGTTCCCAATGATCCACGATTCAATGCTCATATTTACATTTCGCTTAGGTGATATTTGCTTACGATGGTTGCCACTCTGTGAGGATGCCCACTTAGTTATTAAATCCCATTGTGATACCGTTCGGACTCAATTTTGGTTCTATAAACCTCAAAATAATGAAAACACTTCGTCTTTCTAACAAACGAGAAATAGATTATAAGGCTGCCAGATATTTAAAGAAGTTTGAGGTTAGACAGCGGTGGTGGCAGAGAATGTTTTTGTCTTCTAGCTGCTGTAACTGTGGCAGAAGTCATTAGATGGAAATCTCATACGTTGCTATATGTTCCCTTCATCTAGTGCCGGCTGATGTTATCAACTACTAAGCTAATGAAGTTGAACCCATTTTTGACCCGGCCTGTCTAGTTACCTCTAAAATGGATTCCGTGTTTCATTTAATGGTGGCCTGCGCGTGAAGATGAAGGGATACTGAGCAGTTCCGCTCCCAGCCAGGTCATCTGCGATGCAATTTCTAGTAATGTATTTGTGTCTAAACATTCTTTATGCACCGCTTAGCCAGCTCAATTGTGATTGTACTTTAGAGGAAATGCACTAAAGAGATTTATCGGTAGTTTAACTATCAAAGTAGGTAGTGTACGGTAGTCACTTCTGGGTCAGTGAATCCCCCGTAATAGGGCAGCTTCTTTCTTCATTTTACGTACCTATGTGCGAAGTTGGTTTCAAAACAGGGTGACTTTTAATATTTCGCAAGTTGCGTACATTCAATTTTCGATTTGACAGAGCCGAACTTTGGTCGAACATTTCCTTAAACTTTTTTGTATCAACTTTAGTTTTTGTAACATTTTTTGAATACTGGTATCAAATCCAATTTTTTTTAATAAATAGCTTCGAAATATCATCTGCTCCTCCATCGCGTAAGGTTAGTGAGCAATCATTCGGTGCTGCAAGTCAGCTCTATACTGATTGACGTTGCTGCTTGGAAGGTGAAAATGCTGACAATATATAAATTCGTTTTGTTATCTTCACAAGCATAAGTAAATGTTATATATTGAAATTAATGCCGTAGCCCTAACGCCATAGCCGTAACCGTAACCATAACCGCAACATTACAGCATTTGCCGATTAGTCATGCCGTAACCATAAATAGCTGCTATTGAAGCAGATTTTATGACAAAATTTGCAAATTTTGGTAATTTGGGTAACATGTGTAATTTTCCACTTACTCAATTAATTACAATTTTATCGCAAATATCAAACAAAGTATTTCACAGCTGCTTACGGTAACGGGGATGAACCAAAATTCAGTCGATATATACGGCCACGGTTATCGTTATGACGTTATGGTGCGGCACCTATAATCGCTTACAGTGATGCCCATATGTTTGATCTGAACAGCTGATTGTTTACGATTATGGCTAAGGTGCGACACCACTAATTGCAGCTTCATTTACTCTTTTTGCTTTTATATTAACAAAAATACCGGATTAAAAAAAAAACAAAAAATTATTGTTTATTACTTGGTCGTTTTGAAATTTCCGGTTCGCTTTCGATTCGGCTTTGGCTGAAATTGACCGAAATTCTTCTCGTTTCGATTCGGTCTTAAAAATCGATATTCTGTGATTCTCTACTCAGGAGTAAATAAATATTTGCCAAGCAACTGCGTACATATTATATGTATGCAGATATCCGCTAAAAACTCGGCTAAAACAACCTATTCACCCTTCGAACTTCTTTTGCTAATACTTACTAAATTTACTTGCACTTACAAAAATATACGATAAATCGGCGCATGAGTATTCCATAGGTAAATGAAAAATGCTTTCAATTGATTTTTAGATATGTGTTTTTTATTTGGAAATCTCTCAATACTTTATTTATTCTATTAATTATAATATAACTTTATATTTGCTTGTCTTTGCTTCTCATATACATACATTCACATACAGTATTGTGCATCATCTAAGCACCATCTTTTTGCATAACTGGAAATACTACAATCTGCTAATTTATTTGTTGTAATCGATCTGTTTATTGTAGATTCACAAAAAAATTACCTATAGAGATTGTGAAGAGTTGGAAACAAAAAAATAATTGCGAGGAACTCATTAATTAAGTTAAATCGAAGATTTGTGGAGTAAATAGGATGCGAAAAACCTAAGAAACTCATGCTAATTTGATATATGTACATTTAACCGTTAGATGTGAAAGTTAAATATTTCAAAACTTCGGCTGAATTATATTTTGTTTTTATTTAATATCTCTCCTTTTGATTCTTATTCGCACTGAGATTCTGCTCGAAGTAAAGCGTCGCCTTATCAGGTGCCCCCAACTCACTTACATATATTTTTATGCTATGTCATTATTCACGTAGAATTGGTGCATTAGTTGATTTACAGTCCAACAAATATCAGAGGACATTTGAGCATGCAAAAATTTCTCATAAAACTGTAGGTTCCTGGATTTGTAGGGAAACATCAGGACACTCACAAAAAGTTGGAAGAGAAGCTCGGTCAAACACCTAACAATGGATGTATGCGCAATTTAGTAGTTGTTTGACCCACTCCAACTTATTCTCATACAAGCCGAGAGAGATCGTCAAGCAATTTTTAAAAAGAATTGCACATTTAATTTATATAAAGAAAATTGCTCAATCGTCCGAAGCTGAAATTATTTCAATGCAATTTTATGTATATACGACATTTTAGTTTTCGGGTGGCGCAAAATTTGTCATCCAATTTGGGGTTTCAATAACTTTTTTACAAAAACAAAACTTATTTTGAGTAATTATTTTATTTTGACTGGCTGTCTGTTTGTATACTGCAGCTTATTAGTGCACAAGTGCCAAATATGATTGACGAGGCCATTTATGGTACAAAAATTATAAATCTTCCTATAGGGTTATTAATTTTGCGCCACCTTGTATCAGTAGTCATTCGGTGCTGCTATGAATAGTAAAGGCAATATTGTAAGCATTTCAAAAATTTTAATTCCCAAAGACATAGTAGAAGACATAGCTTTAATATAAAGGGTGGTTAAATTTTAAGGGCCGGTGTTGAATGTAAACCACTCCTAAGCGTCAAGTTTTTTTCTGCATTTCATTTAATATTTTTCAATTTCAGACTAATGCAATTTCAACCATGAAAAGATACACAATCGAACAACGCGTTAAAGTTTTTCAGGCTTATTATGAAAACGGGCGTTCAAATCAAAATGCACATCGCGCACTTCATCTTCAGTGATGAGGCACATTTTCACCTCAGTAGATTCGTCGTCAATAAGCAGAATTGCCACATTTGAGTGAATGATAATCCAAAAGTGATGCCGAAAAACCAATGCACCCACAAAGAGTGACTGTTTGGTGCGGTTTATGGGTCGGCGGCATCATTGGGCCGTATTTTTTCCAAAATGAGGCCAGTCAGGCAGTTACTGTGAATAGTGTTCGCTATCGTGAGATGATAACGAACTTTTTATGGCCCGAATTGGAAGATATGGATGTGGACGATATGTGGTTTCAACACGACGGCGCCACTTGTCACACAGCTAACGAAACAATGGATCTTTTGCGCGAAAAATTTGATGGCCGAATAATCTCACGACGCGGCGATGTCAATTTGCCGCCAAGATCATGTGATTTGATACCGTTGGACTTCTTTCTTTGGGGTTATTTGAAAGAAAAGGTGTACATCGATAAGCCAGCAACAATTCAAGAGCTAACGGATGAGATAATTCGGCACATTAACGGCATATAACCTCAAATATGCCTCAGCGTCATCGAAAATTTGGACCATCGGATGGAGGTGTGCCGACGAGGCCGCGGCGGCCATTTGGCCGATATTTTCTAACATAAGTAATTGAGCCATACTAATATTATTATAATAAAGAGAAATGACAATAATTTCTTAAAAAAATTGTATTTTATTCAAAATCAACACCGGCCCTTGAAACTTAACCACCCTTTACATAAGATAGGCCAAAATTAGACCAAAGCGAAAAGATCCATGCTAGGTCGAGCTTATCAGAAAATGTTGGATAGGTTTAGCGCAGATATTTTCATCGAAACTTACTTTTTAATCGATTTAATGAAAAAGTACTGCATTTACAGGCATAAATATAATATAAAAACCTGTATTTGAGTAATGAAATGCCACCAAATATTTTACAAGCTTTTGAAAAGTTGTCATCTATGACCTCGTAGAAAAAATGGCTTAGATTTTGCACGATACTGTATACGCATATTATTGTTAAAATTATTTTCACATATTTGATTCTGAATGCAATTACTTAAATTTGCTTTATTTTTTGTTTAACTTTTTGTATTGATGCAATTTAAATCTTCATACTCCAATGCATACACATACAACTGCACATATGTATGTATGTATGTATGCATACAGGCGTGTATGCTAATAAAATTTACCTTTTTGCCTTTGACTCAGTTTTGCATTGTGTTTTTTGAATTTAAATTTTTCTTTGCTAGAACTTTTGCTCAACATCCACGTACATTTAATTTATTCGTTTAGATCGCCTTTATTGACTTACATTGAATTTGCATGAGATTTAAGATATTTAGTTTATTTGAAGCTTCACTAATTGATTTATGGGTATTTTTAACTTATACTCAAATCGTATTTTATTCCTTAATATCAAATTTTTATACAATACTTACAAGTGTTTCAAATAATGTATTTCGTTTTAGTTGATTTTCATTCAAAAGCATTTGGGTGCCGTCGCCATTGAATTGAAAATTTTTGTGTAAAAAAAGAAATTAAATTTTTTTAATTTTCATTACTATTGCAGAAATTGCAGGAATTTTGAAAAATGTAATAAAATTTTTCATTTAGAAGGTTAGGCCATTGTCGAAATTTCAAAAAACAAAAAAAGAAACATTGTGCTTAAAAGATGTCCTAATACCCTAGAAAGGTCACACTCGATGGATTGAGGTGGGAAAATGTCAAAATATTTCAGTTCAATGTATAGAGTTCCATACCGAAAACTTTAAACGCGTTTTTTTTAATTAAATAATTTTAATTTTTAATTAAAAATTTGATTTAATTTTAATTTTCAAAACTGTATATTCACAACTGTCTGTTGCATAGAAGTACATATAAATGTATGAATATTTTTAACATCTTGAAAAATTTTTCTATACAAAAAAATTTTGGTTTTTTTTTTAATTTTGAACTTTTTGAAGCAAAAACGGTTCTGTTTCTATAGTTCTGCAAATGGAAATACTTTTCTATCAAGCGTAATACAATTTCTCCATGACATTCCGGCCATATTTTATGTGTCACAATCTGGTATTTATTGTGGAATGTATTCAGTAACTTGTACAATTTTATTATGAAAAGCAATACGCCTTCGGAACCTTTACAAACCGCACAAATGTATTATAAAAATCGTTCTCCGGTTGCAACTTTTCGTGCACTCTTACCAGTTTGGGGTCGTAATAATCGTCCATCCGGGCTCTCTATTCCAAAATGAAGCTAGTGATACGGACGGCGTACAGTATGCAGAGGTGCGGCCAACATCCGACCGTTAACAGGCTCTCAGCGAGTTTGAATGAATCAGCGGATTTGCTGATATGTGGTTAATTTTTAAGGTCGACAAAAACTGAGTTTGTGTTGGTGATATACAAAAAAAATCAACGTAATCACCGCCTATGTTACTTCGATGCCATTTTAACCGCGACTGATTTTACAAGTGTAACTATACGTGAGAAATGAGCAGACAGAATTCTGCTGCCGAGTAGTCACTTACAGGACAACCGGAATTACTCGCTCAATTTTGTTTTCCAACATAGCGGATGGCCATACTTAGTAATCTATCGCTTTCAGAATCCCGTCAGTTACCCCTTAACCATTGCTTCGGATGTCCAAATCTTGTAAACTATCATTCTTGTAATCGACCATCTCTGCCAATGGAGAAGCGGCATAGGTCGATGGCAACCACGATGTACAGAATTTAAAGGTGGCGCCTATCTCGCACCACTTTTCCGCGCTGAGTGAATTTAACAGAATCGCTGTATGTGTGACGTCACACTTGTACAATTTACCTTTATGGCCGGAATTGGAGGTACTCAACTACCCTGACCACATCTGGTCTTAATAAGATAGGGTTACATGCGTCACCGCACGTGAAACAATCGAATTATGGTGGTTCGATTGGGCCGAAAAAGTGGTGACAATAAACGGCGTCCAAGAAGCTGTGATTTAACGCCAACATTGACTACTTTTTGTGAGATTATTTGAAGGCATTGGTCTATGTGAATCTACAAATTCATGTCATACGACCAGATTTAGTGGAAAATGTGCTTGAAAATTGGATTCATCGCATTCGTTCCCGTGTCAAGAGCTGTTGAGATTATTCGAATGATGTTATATATAAAACTTAATTGCGTGTGTGACTGTAGTTCATGTTGAATTAAAAACATTTGAATTTCTTCAACGATTAGTGGGTTTTTTTATTCGATAGAAGTTATATTACGCTTAATGAAAATATTAATGAAATAATGAAACATTTTTTGTTTTGTTTTCCTCACGGGGGTGTCGTTTGTATGGCCGCTCGCTCTTCGCAAGAAAAGCCTTTGCCGAAGAAAAGTTGCCACTATTTTTCACATCACTTGAAGAAGAAGGACTTCGCTTAGGAGAAGCTATGCAGCTGCTAATTTTTTATATTACTTTAAAGAAAAAAAAATAAAATAATAAAATAAATACATAAAGAAATAAAAAAGTAATAAAAATAAAAAATTGCCTAAAAATAAAAAAATAAAAAATATGGGAACTAAAATAGTAATAAGAATTAGACAGTCTATGGCATTTTTTATTATTTTTCTTGTTTATTTTTTTGTCGCGCTTAAAAAAATTTCCAAATTTTTAATATTTTCTTATTTGTTTCCATCGCTGCTGTGGCCTAACCGCTTTATGGTATATTGTAGCACGGTGTGACGGGTTCAAAAACATCTTAAAAATATACTATACAAATTTCAGACCATTTAATTTCAGATTTTTAAAGTTATAGCTAAAATAAGAAAGCGCGCCGTAGTGGGTATGAAAGCGTGCAGCATCAAACGCGTTTTTCTCAAAACCATGCTTTCGAAATTTCGGGGAATCACTGACTCAAAACTATTCAACCGATTTGGCTAAAAATTTAACCCGTTATTCTAGACACACATATCTAGATCCCGGATCTTTAAAACATTTAATTTTTTAATAATAAACAATTTAATTTAAACAATTTATGAAGAAAAAAAATTAGATTTTGAGAACTGTTTTCACAAGTCGGCCATTTTGTTTTTGTTTGTTTATTTTTATGTATATTTTAAGTTCGGGACCTAAAATAAAGTCTACAGAATAATAATCTCTTTGAATTTTTTATTTCAGATGACTTTGGAAGGCTGTGTGTTTCCGCGAGCCAACTCATCTTTTTTTTAAGGACTCCACTTTGACGTCAAAAATTTTAAACAAATTAATATAAAATTTACTTTAAAAAAAATTTTATATATATGTACTTCAAAACACCAATGAAAACTCTTTAAAACGATGGCATTTTATTTGCTTTTTAAAAAAGATTCATGAAAAGAACGTGGAAATTTCGGTCGTTACACCGGACTACTACCTTATACGAGTGAGATTTTTCTTTTTTTTTAATTTTCGCTGCGATTTTCAATTTTAATTTCATTGTTTGCCTGAAAGTGTAACCATATTTTTGTAATAAAATGTGTGCAAAAGCCAAAAAAAGTGGATTCAAAGTGGCATTTAAATTAAAAACTGACTCTTTTAGCAAATTATTTTCTTAGAAGTTCATTTTCTCAAGTACATTTTTTAGTACCTAATATGTGCGCTGTTAATTTTTTTTTACTATAAACTGATTCATTTGGCTTGGCAACCCTATATTAGAGGAGTAAAAATGCTTTTTCACTAAAACTCTATAGAATATTTTTGAAATGCAATTTTTCTTTTTGTATTAAAAAGCAAATGAAATAAATTTTTTTACAGTTTTTGACTCCCTCTTGGGAAACAATTCGATGCTTGCAATTCGCATTTATCTACTCGTACATTTATACCATACATGTACATGAATGTATGCGTGTATGTATGTGTGTGTGTCTAATAAGTTTTGTATCACTTTTACAATTTTTTGCTTCTTCTTGTTTTTTTTTCTTTTTTTTGGACTAATACTAATAATAGGTTTTCTGTCTCATTTATTTCATTTAGCTTCTACATATTCGTTTGATTTTCTTACTTAAATGCTCATTCATTTGTTTGTTTGTGTGTATGTATGTGTGTTAATAAAAAAGCGTTATTTCTGGCGGCTACTGCAGTTATTTTTAATACACTTTTGCAATAAACTTAAGCCATTACTCATTTACATAATTTGTGGTAAATATGTATGTACTGTGTGTGTGTGTATGTATTCGCTAATGCTTATAATATAAGATAGTTTTGCTTTTGTTTAAAAATTGAATATGGTTTGATTTCCCTAATAATGTATTCGTAACAACTTATGCGTGCCATCTCTACGCACTTTTTATATAATATTTATATTTTTATACATGTATGTAAGTGTGTAGCTACATATACACATACACATTTTAGCGAATTTCTTTGATCTCATTTTGTTTTCTAAATCAATGACTTAAAACTTAAACTGTGTGCTTCTTCCACTTCCTTCCTTACACCTTCGTTTCTACATACAGATACTTCTTCTCAATAAATATATTTGTTTGTGTATGATTTATCTTAGTTACATAAATTTTATTTAAAATTGTGTCTTTTTTGATTATTGCTTATTGAATACAATGAATTGTTAAATATTTGAATATTTTGACATTTAGTTACTAAATTTAATTTGCTGGTGTTAAAATTTTCATTTTCAGTTGCTTTTAATACTCGTGTTTATGTATGTACAAAGTTAGCTTTCGAATCAATTTATTTGTTACGATTAATTTTGCTTGAAATCGTTTGTAACAAATTTTATTTTTTATTTACATTTTATTTATTTTTATTTCGTTTCCCGCTAGCAGCAGTGCAGCTTTCCAAATTAAAACTGTATGCAATTTTAAATGTGGCTTTAATTAATGTAGATGCATTGAAATAATTCTAGCATGACATATAAAAAGTGATGTTTGAAAAAAAAAGAAATTCAAAAAAAAAAATGAAAAAAATATAATAAAAATATATGACAAAAAAACTAATAAATATGACGGCAGTTTTTTTTCTATAGGCAATTCACAATTGATTGCAAATTGGCTGGCAGCATAATCAGAGCATTCGTAAATTAGGTTGGCAAATATATACACTTTGTTGTTGTGTTGCCAAGGTACTTGCAAATGTCATGAAGTCAGGTTACTTACACTACCGTAATTTCTACAGACCCAGCTCCCGAAACTGATGCCATTTATACTTCACCACGTGTTAATAATAAATTTCGATAGCATCGTGCGAAGTTATCGAAATTGGAATATAAAGGGCCGCATGCATAAAAAGTAAGCTTCGTCAATTTTCGACATCAGCCAAGGATGACAGATTTACCAGGTTTAACCATTGACTATGGCGAAAAACAGAATGCTGCGAACAAATTTGGCTGCCACGTCACAGGAAAACTCGGCAGCCGAGATACTGCACAGGTGATAGATTACTAGGTTTAGCCAATAACTATGGCGTAAAAGCAAATTGTGAGCGGAACTTCGGCTGCCACGTGATAGGCAGCTCCACAGCCGAATTCTGCCCGCTCATTTCACCCGTATTCACACACTCGCCCAATGAGTCATCGCTCAAACCAACGAAACGAAGTAACATAGGTGGAGTTTGCGCTGATATTTTTCATACTTATATCATCAACAGCATCTCAGTTTTTTAGTAAACAAACCGGTATGAATCGGTATGTCTGCTCAGCAGCTAAATCTGTCAAATTCGCTGAGAACCGGTTAATGGTCTGATATTGGTCACACCTGTAAAAATCTTTTCACCATCAATTTTCATATGCATACAAAAGTAACAGTTTCAGCTAAACTGAAATTGTTTTGGTGATATAAGAAAAAAATCAATGCAGCCACTCCCCATGCTACTTCGTTGCTTTCTGTACAACGACTGATTGGACATGAGCGGACATAACTCTGATGCCGAAGGACGTCATAGGGACGAGAGAGCCGAAGTTACTCTCACAAATTTGCTTCCGATGGCCAAACATATCTATCCTCCTTGGCTCCAGCTATTCGTTCTTGTAATGCCCTTGCCGAAGATTAACTACGCAGATTGTAGATCAATCGTTAAAGTGTGGGAAATTGTGAAGTCGGACCAGCATGTGAGCATTTCAGCAGACATCTTTTTTTTGGAACTATTCTTATAACACTGATCTCAAGAAAAATATAGTTGCATGGATAGCACACGAATTCACGCCGGCGATTGTTTGTTCAAATATAAACCAAATCGACTTATTTTTGCAAAGGGTGATAACTGGTGATTAAAAATTTGTCAAATATCAGACCAACAGCCGAAAAACGACACCGAACATCCAAACAACTTTTTCTGTGAGTTTGATGAGATTTAAGGAAAACTGTCGCTGGCATGGTCCAAACATTTAATTCGAACCTCTGTTATTAGTCCATACCCGACATCAAACGACTAATATATTTTCAAGTGCTTGCAACACTTTTTTTTATGGTACAAATTGGCTTGAAAGAATGAGCTGATCAAGGTTTCTGCTGGAAATTTCATCACAAATAAACTGCTTAGGTTTAAATTGATTGTTCCAAGTTCCAATTGGTTTTTTTGGGTGTGACATTCCCTAGTTCAGGTTTTTAGAGTAACGAGCCTTTAGCCAGGGAGCACATAGTATCAATATGGCAACAAGAGTTCCTGCAGCTTAATCCCCACAGTTGTCTCAATCTATTGTGCCAGTCGTTGCAATCGTTGGCAGATGGCGTAATCGCAGAGCAGCATTTCATTCCTAACGAAAATGTGAAAGAATAGTACGAAAACTGGTTTGGCTCATAATATGCAAAATATTTCGGCAAGATATTCACAAATTTCTTGAGAGACCGGAAAGGTGCGTGTATAAGAGAGGCCGTTGCAAAGAATAATTTATTTTATCCCATTCTCCAACTTGTAGTACTGAATATACATTTAGTTAATAGACACAGACTGATTTCATAGGTATTCAACTGGTAAGTGCTGATATCTCATACCAAATATATGTACGTACACATATGGCCAGTTGTCCATTTATAATAATAATGTTTACTTCGGTTTATGTAATCTTCTATAACATTTCTTAATAAGCCGCAATCGATCGATATTCACTAAGTCAATATAACCCCAGCTGCATCTAAGCACTACAAATTTTCCAAGAGTACTCAAGAAAGTGTCAAGTGTATTTCAGACAGGGTAAAAAGTCTTTCAGAGCAGTGAATTCTCCTTAGTAATTAACAAACTAATGCGGATTTAATTTATGAACCTACCCGAAAAGGCTCTCGTACTTAAGGCTACTTATTGACGAGGAAAAGACGATAGTTGTTGGCTATGATTATGACATAGCCATTCAATCCTGATGCACTATTTTAATTAATTGTGCCCGTTAAATCTGCATTAATTAAATAATTTCTTCCTTCTTAAGTTCACAAACTATTTCTATTTTCATATAATTAAGAAAATATGTTAAAAAAGTAAATGTATTTTAAATCACTTTTATGCATACTTTACAACGTGTAGCAATTTTCGCCTTCTGAAGTACGGGTCAACGGTTTCTGAAGCACAATTCACTGTTCTAAAATACACATTTGGATTTCCGAAGTACTACTGACTATTCTGAAATACATTTTACGGTTTCTGGAGTACACATTTTACTGCTTCTGATGTAAAATTGACTGCTCGGAAATACATTTTACAATTCCCGAAATATAACTGACTATTCTGAAATTTATTTAAAGACTTTTGAAGTAGACTTTACTATCCTGAAGTACATTTTATGGTTTCTGAAATACATTTTACGATTTATGAAATTCCTTTTATGGGTTCTGGAATTCATTTCATTGCTTCTGAAGTACTATTGACTATTCAGAAATACATTTTGCGGTTTTTGATGAACAGTTGCCTATTCTTAAACACATTTTATGATTTCAGATGCACAATTCACTGCTCGGAAATACATTTTACGGTTCACTCTGAAATTCATTTCAAGGCTTCTGAAGTACATTCGACCAATCTGAAGTGTATTTGATGATTTCTGATGGACTCAAGGAAAAGGAGTAAAATCATGGAAACTGGGCTTCTTAGCTATGTACAGGGTTTGACTGAAAAGTAATGAGCCTTCCCGCGCGGAGCGTCTGCTAAGCGATCAACCGAATCGGCTGGTGGGGGAAAATGATCGTTGGACCTTCCCCTTCCACTAGGCACCGGTCCCAGTTCGCTAGCAACAGCGGTGCAGTCAACATCGCTCCGCGAGTGAAAGCTGTTTTAAAAATGTGTTGGGATTTTGCAGTGGCGAAAATGCAGCTATCGTTGAAGAAATGTTGCTCGATCGAATTTTGCGTAAAGCTAAACAGTTTGTACCTCTAGGAAGCACTGTAAACGCGGCATTTTACAAAGAAGTGCTCCCTCGGCTGAAATACCGCGTCGCCCGGGTTCGGCCCGACCTCGTCAACAATTGGACCCTTCATCACGACAATGCGCCGGCGCAAACCGCCTTCCTCTGCACCGCTGCATTGGCCAAGATGGGGGTTCCGGTGCTTCCCCACCCTCCCTACAGCCCAGACCTGTCCTCTCCGGAAGAATATTAGTTGTATAGGCCAAAAGGTTTAATAAAACTGCTTAAAAAAAATAAGGCTCATTACTTGTCAATCAAACCCTGTATATATATGCCAGCATGCGTGGGACAGATATGTTTTATGAGAAGCCTTTTCGTTGCATAAATAATCGTGGAGGTTTGTCTAGTGGCGAAAACCCTTGTTCTATCTTTTTGCCGTAATTGGAGGGCCCCATATGCTCATAGGAATTTCAGTTCTTGTTCATTTTCATATATTTTCATACACATATTTGTAAAGCAATTGGCAGGAATAACAAGTTGAACGACATTGAAATGAGTCAAAAGCTGGTTCTGTAGTTTGGTGGCAGTTCTCAAAGAAAAAGCAAAATAAGAATTGAAAAACTTCAACAGCAATAAAATTAATTTAAATGCAATTTAAGTATAAAAAAATGCTTTTAATACTAATAAAGTACAGATACAACTAATATGTATATATGTAACGATGAATCGCAAAACAAAGTCATGGACGTATTGAAATATCACGTTTTTATTATGTTAATGTATTAATGCGCGAGTGCGTGTGTGTGTGTGTGAGTGTAGTTTCTTTTTCATTTGACCACCAAGTGTACACACACATGTATATGTAGTATAATATATAAATGCTATACCACATACGAGTGTGTTTGAGAGTGGATTGTAAATGCAATGCTAACTTTTTAAATTTTTTATAATAATTTTTTTCAGTTTCTTTTTTAATAAAAATGGTTAAATTAACTTTCTCATTTGTTATTGTTGTTTGTGTTGTTCTCTGAATTTATATATGCATAAAAGCTGCTGTTAAAAATATACAATAATTAATTGCTATTTATTAAATGCCATCACCTGAGGAAGTACTGAAATTACAAATACAAAATATTCGTATTAAATACATTTTTTTTATCAAAGCGTTGTAGTTTGTGTGTATGCAATGTGCCTATGCATAGGTGTAGTGTGTATGCGATGTTCGAAATGAATATGTGGTGGTACACAAATACATTTTACGTTACATTTTTTTAACTTACTGTACATTTGAACTGAAGCTCATTCGAACGCATCATCACAGCAATTTACATACATATAACATAAATATATGTACAGCTAAATAAACATTATAGTGCTTTATTTTTTCAATTCAATTATATATTTTTCTTAATTTTTTCTACTTTTTCCACTTAATTAATATAACGCAATTTCCGAACTAAATTAAAAAATTCATTTTTGCATTCACTCAATTTACCGCTGGGCTATTGATCGCTATCCAAATTTGTATTCATATTGTTAGTGTGTGTGCTATTGATTGTGCTATTGAGTGTATTTGTGTTGGTGTTGGTGGGTGTGACATCGTTGAATGCAACTATACTCGTTGTCATAGGTGTTGTAGTTGCCGACGCTGGCGCTGTTGCTACTGCTGGCATTGTGTTCGTATTTTTCCTCAAATGATTTCTTAATATTACCAAATTTCGATTCAAATTTGCCGTTGCACTGCCCACTCCACCACATGTTGCCGATGCAGCTGCCAAAGCGTTGGACACAGCGGCAGCCGCAGCTGCGGAAGATGGTGGATGTGGTAGTGTACTGCAAGCTGAGCCCAGCTGTACGCCACCTGCAACGTTGCCCACTAGGCTGACATTGCTGCTGCCACTGCCGCAGCCAACGATACCCGCCGATGCGGTGGATGTGGTAGGTGATGTGGCGCCACCACCACCCAGCGCACCGCCAATGCTACCACCAACCAAACCCACGCCGGGACCGGGTAGGCCGACACCAAGCATCAGCTCATGGGCGAGTATGGTGGGTAAGTGTTAAGTGCTGTTCTTCATCGGTCCCGAAGACAGCGAACTACTGCTGACGCCGGAGTCGCTTGACTTCTCGCTAAGACCACCGCCGCGTGTCAACGTGTCTTCGCTCATTAGACTACTGCCCAAGAGCGCCTTCTTGCCGACACGTGCCGATAGGCCGGCTTTAAAGGGATTCTCCTTTTGGCGACGAGCGCTCTCGACCCGCTTCATAATCTCACTGGAACATTTGGTAACAACATCGTCCAAACTATTCGACTCATCGGTGGAGGGTATATTCTGGGTGGGTGTCTGTGAGGTGGGCACAGGTGAGCCTTCGTAACAGCCCGAATCGCGTGGAAAATGACGGCGTCCGAACGGTGATGCGCCGTGCTTTTTATTAATGTTATTCAAGCGAGTCTCGTCATTCTCCGAACTGGAGCCGGCGATATCACCATCTGAACCTGTTTGAGAGAAATGGGAAGCTATAGCGAAAAAGTAAGTCATTATTATGCGTTAAGGTGGACTAAATTGTTTAAGAGGTTGGACCACTGTAGAAACCGTATTTTTTTACTAATAAATGTGCTAATACTGTAAAAATAGGAGTAAAACTTGGACAAAGGCCGAAAACTTATCTTTAGAATTTGGCGCAGCCTAGCCTTTCTTAGAACGCTGTGTATCCAAAACTTTGGTAGCACTTTTTTTGTAGGACGGACTAATAACTCAAAGAGGTTTCGATCGATTAACTGTATCTTCGAAATTATATGCTGCATGGAAGAATTCTTCGATTATTCGAATATTATATAATTTCCCTTATAAAACATACGGGACGATGTTTTTTTTAATACTTGTTTTCGCAAACATCGATAAATCAAGAAAATATTACGCACTTCAATAGAAATTCGCATTCGCGGGTCGGATGTATCTTTTAGCTGCATGAGAACTATCGATATCGATAACAATGGGTTGGCAGCCGAGAATGGCAAACTTTGTTTAGTAAGGTTTGGAACATCATCATGGATAGTTTAACGCACGAACAACGCTGCCAAAATGTAGATGTAATATTTTCTTTGGAAAAAAAAGAAGATGTATTCGCGAAGTTTATAGAGCGAAGTGTTTAAAAGTGTTGATTCGTCGTCATTCTCAACTTTTGGAACTTTGTCCTTCGACGACGTGACAAATTTTAAGGATCTTGGCTTAAGTGCCTATAAAAATAACCATCACTTGTATCGTATTTTTGCTGATTCAGCTCATTTAGATTTTTTATTCAGATTTATTAGAAAAAGTAGCCGAAAATTGGACTGATCGTATTAAACATGTAACTCGTAGCCGCGACGAACATATAGTAAGTCGGATACAACAAATAAATCCCATGAAATTATCGACCAGATCTTAATAAAAAAAATTCATTTCAACAATATTTCGGCGCTGTATTATCATTTTAAGTTCTCACGGTTTTAAAAAATACCCGTTGCGCCATTCAAAAAAAAAAAAAAAAATTATTAGAAAATAAAAAAATTTTTTTTCTCCGCATCAGTGGTCTAACCTCTTAATAAAGTGAGAAGGAAAACGACCAAACAAACTATTTTTTTTTTAAGTTACTTTTGCTTTTAAAATATTTGTATACAAAGAGTGCAGGACGGCAGAAAATAATAATATCTATTTGGCGGTTAAGGTTGGTTAATTATCCACTTACATTCAATGTCATGTAACAACTGCACAGCAGTCAGCAATTTGGCGCGATGCTCCTGATTTACAATTCCCAAGTAATCCAAATCAGCTGGCTCCAACTCCTTGAAGAGTTCAAGGTCCTCGTAACTAGAAGATATATTAAAAAATAAAATAAAATAAAATTTAAATGTAAAATAGTGAAGTAAGATTGGGAGCTTAAGCATCGAATTCTATTTAAAATAAAAACAGGGGTTTAAATACTTTGCTGGAGCTTCTGGTTATACCTATTTCATGAATCACTACGGCAACATTTGCCTTAGCAACTTGAATTATTTCAGAATTGCTTGCATAACATAGATCTTTTTTTGACGGATGAGGAGGTCTAAAATGCCTAATGTTGGCGTCGCAGCTAATGTATATCCGGTGACTATAAAACTCGCCCTCCTTTGAAATCGTCGCTCACCCTTTCGCATTACTTCAGAGTGGCGTCCCATCTTCCTCATTAGAAGGTCTATGCTTATGTGCCTGCGAATGTGAATTTCCTCAACTAATGATTTACTACATTTCCTCGCTGCTTAGCATCAATCTTAGATAACACATAAAGAAATTCAGTGGAATCAAATAGCTGCGCTAAGTTGCCCAACTGGCAGCGCTAAAGCAGCTGAGAACACCATTACCTGATTTTCAATATGAAGTATGAGGTGTGACTAGTCAAGACTCGCTTAAGCTCTTTTTTTTTTTTTTTGTTGTTTTTTTTATATGTCAGTTTATAAGAAATCTACCGGTATTCACACTATTAGGTGCAGTCAAGAATACAATTTCCCTAAAATATCTTCGAATCGTAGATTGTAGATGGAGAGACCAGACGAGATGCAAGATCAGCAGGGCGTTATGGTCCATCTACAACCTCAAGCAATCGTCGACATTGATAAACATGAAACGATGGGACGCCTGTAGACTAACGGCAGTCATAACTGGCTTCTGGTCTATCGGAGAACAAGCCGCCAAAATGGGCATCCCTCACAACACATACTGTCATAGTTGTAAACAATCGGAGAAAAAGGAAACAATGCTCCATTTTCTCTGCGAACGCCCTGCTCTATGGAAGGACAGAATGTTAACCCTGGGCAAACCGCTGTTCGAGAGTCTCGAGCAACTGTCTGGCTTAGACGTCAGACGCCTAATAAGGTTCCTAAACTGCACAGACTGGATGTAGTCATGCTCTAAATAAGCGTTAAACAAGTTGGTAGCGAGGATGTGGCAACAAAATGGTGCGGAAACGCTAGTTGGATTCTGGAGGAATCACCACTCTAACCAACCAACCAACCATAAGAAATCGAAATTCTTAGCTTGGTTGTGCACACTCTTCAAGATGCAAGAAAAAGAAGTACCACAGACTATAAAAAAAGGAGATTACAGCATTTCTAAAATAATTTTTTTTTAGATAAGTACGCACAAAGCTTTGCTGTTAAGCTACTACATCTATTATCTTATTAGATATAAACACGTATTTACTTTTATTTTGGAAGGCATAGTGAATTGCAGCCCTTGAAGCCGTTTTCCCCGATTTTTTAATTTTTTTATGTTATGATCTTCTTAAAGCAAACGAATGATACTTATTTAATAATTCATTATTTGGTTTGTTATGTGCATAAGTAAAAGCTAAGCTCAATTTCTGGCAGTTTTGAAATAAACCAAAAGCGCTGAATAGTCCAGACTTTTACTATCTTCCGTTCATTTATTCGATTTTACGGCACTTACCCATTCAAAACGAAGACCGACGTGTACTCCTTTAGTCCAATGCGAAAGAGTAAATCTTCCACTGAACTGGGACCGTTGTTGCTTGCGTGTCGCATGCTCGCGCCACTACTCATACCAACTCCGCCTACTACGCCGCCGATACCCAAACCACCGGCACAGAGATTTTTGCTATTCGATGACTTCAAACGTTGTTCGGGCAACACTTCAACATTGATGAATTTAAAGTGTCCGACACGACCGTGACAACGACCTTTCCAGATACCAGATGCATTCATTGACAGCACATCGATTATATCACCTTTCTGTAAGGAGCACAAAGAGGTAAATAAATAAGTTAAAGAGAGTGCACCGGTAAAGGCAACGTAGTGAAGTGAAGCGATTTTTGCCTGTTGCCAAATACATGCATACCTATATACATATGTAGTTAAGGAAACAAAAACAAAAAGCCAAATAAAAAATATTTTTTGTGCCATTGAATAAAATCAGTTTAAGGCAGTCAAGTGCACTCAACGGTTATCTCCAAGACTACTGAAACCTTGAAATTTCACCATCACTGCAAGTGTCAGTTCCTGCAAGTGCTGTAAGAAATTCCAGAAAAGTGTATAAAAGTCGAAAGGTAAAGGCTGCATTGAGAGCACTTCAATAAAGTTTTGGCTTAAAGTGTATCGTATAGAAATATGTAATTATGTTAGCAATATGACTAGCATACAACTTATTGATACTGGCACTCTTACTGGCAGTGCTAACAGAAGGCCAGCAGTCAAAAGCCTGCAATCAACAGCCAACTGCCACTTAACATTGGCAGCTGTTTGTCGGTCTATTTGTTTTTGAGCTGCTTACTTACCTTAAATTTTAGGGCGTCCTTGTCGTACGGATTCGGCATACTATCGACAAGTGCTTTGGCTTTGCAAATTGGCGCTAACGAAGTGCGATCCTCAGTGGAGATGGAGCTTTGCGGGCTGCCTGGTCGCACCAATGCTTGGGTACCTGCATCAAAAGTAAGAAAGGGGGAGAAAAGGATTAGTTTTGTAATGCAGTGTTGGCTGTGCTTAAATACACAAAATGCGTTGATAGGTTCAGAAGGAAGGGAGGGTATTGATTATAAGTAATGTGCTAAATCAGTAACGTCGTCTGCTGTCGGAAAATCTTTGTAGTTTTAGGGAATGGGAGTAGATTAAAGCAATGGGTCTGAGCATTAATTTTACACTATAAGAACAATTTGAGTTTTCGTAATTTTATTTTATAAATTCAAGTCTGATTTAACAATGAAATAACAAATGGAAATATTGCTAGAACTTGTTTGCCGATATTTTGACCTCAATTTAAAGTCGTCTGGCCTGGTAGAGAACAGTTAATATAAAATGGTTAGTTTACTTTACGAAAGCCATTCGATTTTTTAGTTAATGTTACTGACAACTTTTCATATTTGCTTTCATGACGTCGAAACTGCTACTGACAGCTTTACTACAATAAATGTTAGCAGATATCGGTTTTTCTTTTTAGTTGCATGAGAACTATCAAAATCGATAACTAAATATTGCAAACTGTGCTGACATTTCAATTCAGTAAGGTTTGTCAAGTAGTCATTAGAATCGTTTAACGCTTATAAATTGGCGGAAATTGCTGTGAAAAAATAAATCTGTCCGCGAAGTTCAGAGAGCACTGGCTGCATCACCGGCCCTTATCTTGTTGAAATGAGGAAAGAGGTGCCGTTACGGTGAATGGCGAGTGCTATCAAGCCATGCCCACTGGATTTTTGTTTACAAAAATCAATCAGTTAAACATCGACGAAATTTGGTTCCAACAAGGCGGCGCAGCTTGCCATGCAGCGCGCTTCACAATCGATTTATTGCAATATTCAAGCAACTATTGGCACCATACGGCCGAAATTGGACTGAGTGAATTGATCATGCACCTCATAGCCGCGGCGGACATGTGTCGGATATCATATTCATGAAATTATCTACCAGATTATAATAAAAAAATCGTATCTGACTATATTTCCTTTATACATCTTAAGTTCTCAAACTCTTTAGAAAGCACCCGATACTTAGCGATATGGATTTCAGCGTTAGGGGGCATCTCCAAGGCCGACGAGGTGCAATCTTGAGACATTCTGCTATCTAAATTCACATGGAATTCAGATAATGTAAGCAATCTCAGTTTGCTGGGTAAGTCAAAGGCGAAAATGCAATGAGGGAAGTTTATTACATCTTCGGCGAGTAGGTTGAATTACCATCTTAGTAGAATAGAGCTTTCTAGAGAAGCGGACTGCCTAATGTTCAAGTGTTCTTTTATGTATTTGTTATGACAAAATTAAAATTTTTTGAATGATTTAAAAGGTGAATAAAATATTGCAATACGAATATGGTGTAAAAGGTAACTTTGACAACAATATTTCGAAATGAGGTTGCCAATTGTGTGAAATTATAAAAAAACATAAATAAAATATCAGATTATGGATATCAAATGGAAGCTATTTTTGATCATTTTAATTCGAAATGGGGTTGCCACCTGTTTTAAATTATAAAAACACTAATAAAATATCAAAAATAGTGATTTAAAAGGAAGGTATTTATGATAAATTTAAGGGGCTAGAAATTTCAAAAAATCGATTTTTTATTTTTTGGATATTTCGAAAGTATAGTATCTTAACAAATTACTGTGAAATGTTCATGCAAAAATTCCCAATATTATAGCTTTTACAGCCCATTAACAGGGTAGAGAGCAGTCTGCGCGCTCCTGTACCTCAAACTTTAAACTCATTTTCTCGAAAAGACTTTTTTCGGCCTGGTGTTGTCAAAAAAAAAAATTTTAAACGAATCGCCAGAAATTGTAATATGTTGTTCACAACATCAATGGCTTTCGCCCGTACTAGAATCTTATAATTTTATTATTATTTTTTGATTAAAAACCGACAAAAAAAAACCGGTTTTTAGAGTGTCAAATTCAAAACCGCGCCATTTTGTCAATTTGTTTTTATTCTCGTAAGGGACATAACTACAGTCATACCACTTAATAATTTTTTTGTCTTTTTTGTTTCAGTTAAATAGAAGAGCCACAATGGACAACACCGTCCTGAAAATATCCTAGATTTTCGAGCTCTATATAAATTCGCATATTTGTATTTGCGTATGTCTTCTTCCTATGTGCATGGTAATGAACCATTTCTCTGTTGAGAATAGGACGATGAGAGGAGAAGTAGGAAATATGAAAGGGAGTGTTTCGAGTGCAATGTTTCTTGAAAAGTCAAATCGATGGTGGTGCCTCTTAGTGTTGTTGACTTATTACCGTCTGATGCACAATCGAAATTGAAGATATCTTTCAAGAATTTGATAAATGTTTCGTCATTTTTCACGTTTGTGTAAATGTAACTTGACCTATTCCATTGCAATTCCATTTACCTCCTCCTCTATATCCATACAAAATATCTATCAAACAAATAAAATTAAAATTTTGTTTTGAAAATTGCAACCATTCCATCAATATTTTCTTATGACGTTGTCACGTTAAACTATCGTCAGTAAACCGACTTTACAGACAACCTCTTTTTTTATATGAGTCTAATTTCCGATGTATTTTTGTCTGTTGAACGTAATATTGGGTCTAAAAGTGCCCACACAGCGGTCTGGTTTTGATAAAATTTGGGGTAGAAATTTATAAAAACGTATTTTTGGGTGTGTTTACTAGAAAACCCTGACACGCTAGGGACTTCAACATATATTAGATTATAGCTTGGAATTCTAGAAAAGTAAACTACTTTGATTAAAATGGAGTGAATTCTGTAAGGTCCACTGATTGCAATCGAATTCCAATATGCTATGAGACAATCTCACGAAAATTAATATTCGGGCATTTTTGGGACCGCTTATTACGTATCGTGCCTCTTTTTCAAAACTCCAAATGGTAGTAATCTGCGATTTATAAATCTCAGAATGTTCAGTTTGATGACCATGGTTTAGTTTTTTGATTTCGCTCCGTCATCATGTGCCAATCAATAGCGCATTCTCTAGCTGATGCTAATCATTATATTCTTACGAAGAGTAAAAATCGATTCTCTCATCGCTTTACAAGGCTATGAGTTCTTTCGGTGAGTAATTCGTGCGTTATCCGAAATATTAAAAAAAGGGGCAAGCGGGGAATAGCACTTCAAAATACAAATATGTAGTCTCTATTTCTAAAAACGAGACCTGAAATTTCAAGGACAAAGGAATGACAAAGTTCGACGGCTACAGTTGCGAGCTTCACTGAGTGTATAGTGATATTTATTTAATATTTAATATATATTTATAATTTACCCTTTTTGGGGGTTTGGCCGAGCTCCTCCTCCTATTTTGTGGCGTGCGTCTTTATGTTGTTCCACAAATGGAGGCACCTGCAGTTTCCAGCCGACTCCGAACGGCAGATATTTTATTTTTTTTTTATGAGGAGCTTTTCCATGACAGAAATACACTCGGAGATTTGCAGTTGCCAGCTGAGGGGCGACCGCTATTAGAAAAAATATATCTTGCGCATTTTCTTCATTCGAACTCTACCGTTCTCTATGAATTCCGAATGGTAGTCACGCAACAACCGATTCGGCTACGGCGGCCGCCAATAAATTTTATTTAATATTTACCATTTATTTCAAACTCGTTGTGGAACAACAATAGGAGGAAAAGCTTGGCCAAGCACCTAATAGAAGTGCACACGCCAATTATAATAATAATAATAATGACATACAGTTTTAAGCCAACTCCGAACTGCAATTGCTTTTTTATGAGGAGATTTTTTATGGCAGAAATACACTCGGAAGTTTGTCATTGTCGGACGAAGGTCGACCGACATTAAAAAAAAAGACATTTTGGTGTTTCATGACCGAAAATTCGAACCTTTGCGCTTCCAAATGGTAGTCATACACCAACTCTGTCGGCTACGGCGGCTGCCAATGACATACAGTTATAAATACCCATATTACGAAATCAAGGCAACTGGTAGCAGAAGCTAACGACCTGATTAATTATAATAATAATAGAATTTCGATATTCTAAGAACTTTTTCGAGCTTTCAACTCATTCGTAATTTACTCTAAAGATTTGATTAAGATTTCATCGTACTTGACTTCGTGATTTAACTCAATTGCGTGCAATTCGAGCATAGTTCTCAAAGGCGAAAGCATTGTTTAGTTAATAATAGAATTTAGTTTTCTAACTTAACCGAGGCGAATTCATTATTGGTATTATTTTTCCTCTCTTAGTCTTAGTTTTCGTCTCTGTGGGATAACTTTTTCTGATTTTGCTTTGTGAAGAATTTTTCTCTTCAATATCATATTCGATTTTGATTGCTTGCTATTGTTTTTGCTTTTCGTTAGAGATTCTCAGCATTTTTGCTGCATCGAAAATGCAAAGTTTTGTTCATTAAAATTGTTCAACAACAGTCAAAATTTGCTGCTGCTAACCAATGGATGGCAATAATGCACACATGCATGTACATCTGTATGTACAAGTATGTGTGTACGTGTGAATGTGCATTCGACAAACTTCAACCCCGAGCTGACATTGGCACAGGCAGCAGCCCAGGCAGCACAGACCTTGTAACGCATATGAAATTTAACGCTTTGACTCTGTTTACCGCTATGTGCCGACATTACGTTCTTTGTAGATGCAGCCTCAAGTCGCTTTACAGAATTTCCCTTTTGTTTTATTTGATTGTTGTTGCAGTCGTAGTTGTAGTTGTTTTTCGGAAACTTTTCCACTTTCAGCAGCACATTAAAAATTCATTAAGTTCGGAGAATTTCTACGTTTTTATAACGCTTGCCGAAAAACCACTTAAATAACAGCGAGTAGAGCAAGAACTACAACGAAGAGAATGAGACTTTCGTAGGTGAGCGGATAGGCGGACGAAATAGGAAGTAGCAACAGCCAACGATTGCGCTGCTAGCAGTTGAATTTTTTTTCTTACGTGTACAAGAAATATGTAAAATAACAAAACAGTTAATAGACCAATATGCAACTGCACAGTAGTGGATCAAAAGAGATGAAGAGATTGTGGGAGGTGGACGAAGCGAGTATAGACTTTTAGACATGTAGGGAAAAGGGGTGGCTGATGGTTGAGATCTCAGTGCGGCACGTAGATAAGTGGTTGCAGTTGCGGTTGTAGATTTGTGAAAAATTGAAAGTGAACAAAACTAAGTATTTGTAGATTGAAGTGGAGCTTTATCGGTTGGCATATGAATGGAGAGTGAATATATGTAGCTATTGGATAAACTTACTTGAACCGGAAGCGCTGGGTAAACTTTCCACCGAACTTGCTGAGCATGCAAAGGCCTGGTCGCTCATGCTGCCACGGTCTGTATTATCTTGCGAATTACTGAAATCCCTCGAAGTATCCTTTGTGGCTACAAAGTTCCTTCCGTTCTCATTAAATACGCCAATTTCCTTTGGTGAGTTTCGCATTTCGTTCGACTGTCAGCCAACGCATCGAAGCGGAGTACATTTGTTGTTGTAGTTGTAGTTGTAGTTGTTTTCCATGATGGTTGTGTTGATTTAGTTGCAGCGCATGCAGCGGTAATGGCAGTTGTTGCGTTGGTTGGTTGGTTGGTTGGTTGGTTTCGCAAATGATTACATTGCATATTTTCAGGCGTTGCGTGATGATTTGGCAATGACAAAGTTGCGTGAAACAGAATGCCATAAAAAGTAAACGAAATTAAGAGAAAATTAAGCGCAATGAAGAAAAATGAGGGAAAGTAAAACAAAATAAAATATGCCAATGTAAATTGAATTGAAATAATGCGAATGGAAAATGTAAGCGAAAATCACAAGGCATACAAAATAGTGAAATGGAAATAATGGAAATGCCATAGCAGAAAACAACAAATACAAGTAATACATTGTTAGGCATAAATATGTAGCACCCAATAGGTGGGCGTACAAGTGTGTGCGTGGGTGTGTAGAGTTGCGCCAAATTGTGGTGAATTTAAGTTGATTCGAGTTAAGTTTGTAGATATGAAATTGAAGAGAAAAAGTTGAAAGGCAAAAGTTTTGTTAGTTAAATCATTAAAAAGTTTAGTGCCACACCCGTACAACAAAAATTGCAGCAGCAATAAAAACACAAAGCAACCCCACTCACATACATGCTTATACATATACATACACAGCCACATGCACACTTAGACAGGGCCATAATAAGCGCGCTCTGGCCACAGCTCAGAACGTGCACGTTCCATGTGAAACATACAGAATTCCAGGGAATTTATGCATACACACACGCACTTGCTTGCATAAACACATAAACACATTTTCATTCCATGTAACCAAACAACCACTTTGTATGGCGTACGTTGTTGTGCGAGACGTGACGACTGAACTTATTTCATACATTTCCTTACGTACCTACGCCCACAATCACACAATCTTTTCCGCATCCTCGCAAGTGTTTAGGCAACGAACGAAACTCATTAAGTTTGTGCTCATCACATTATTCTTTACTGTAATTTAACATTTTATTGTCTGTTGGCGAAATGCTAGTCGGTACAGGGGTATACAATTTTAAATTTCGAAAGTAGTTTAGGAAATATAAATATTGATGAAACTTTTTTTCTAATTTTTTATAGACTACGGAATTAAGAGTGAAATGCAACATAATTCTAATGGCGGCACGAAGCTTTTTCGCAGAGCTTCATTTCAAAGTAGTATCTCAGCAATAATTCTGTAAATGTTGGCTTTCAAATGCCAAAAAGTGGTTGAATTGTTAGCATAAACACACTTTCGCACCTAACGACTTTATGCGAGTCCTTTGTAAATATTCTTATGCATAAATATTTCTTAAAATCATAACTAAAAAGTTTTAAATTAAAGAACAACTATAAATACAAGCTGCAGAAGTGTAGAGATACCTTTATGCACCTTCTGTTAAAAAGGTAACCGGTTTTTTCCACAAAAATTAATTATATTTTATTTACTTTGCGAAAACTAGGAAATATGTGCAGTGTACCAGGAGGATGTCTTAGAAGGCGTGGTGAAGCAGTTCAGCAGTACTCTCTTCAATGGAGAGCGTTTGGTCTTCCAGCAAGATTCCGTTCCATCCCATAAAGCAAAAACCACCCAGCAGTGGCTAAAAAATAACTTTCCTGGGTTCATAGCCACAGAAGATTGGCTGTCTGGAAGTCCAGATCTGAATCCATTGGACTACGATTCGTGGTCAGAATTGGAGAACATGACCTGTCGAAGACCTCACAGAAATTTGTCAAGTCTCAAGCAATCTTTGGTTCGAGCATTGACATCAAAATCCATGGAAACCGTGCCTGCTGCAATAGTTGAATGACCTAAATGTTTGAATGCTAGTGTAAAGGCAAATGATGACACTTTGTTTTAAAAATAAATTTGTTTTTGTTATATTTACATTTCATTAAATGTTTACATGATTAAATACAACTAATTTCATTTAAAAAATCATTATAATTTTATATAAATAACGAACTTAACTTGTAACAGTATTTATGGCAGGACTAAGTATATCAGCGCTTATTTCAATATTCAAAACATATCCGTTGAGCGATTTTAGAATTGCCATCAGCTCTTTCTCTTTTATTTATTTATTTACCAGAATGAATATATAATACTAATACAAGAACGAGTACTAGCTGCCAGGGCCTACAACTCGATAGAACAGTCTGTGTTATTATTAGCAAAGCATATTAAAGTAGTTAAGTTACAATCTTTCAAAAAATTATTTAAAGTAGTTATATTGGTGGTAGAAACCGTAGCCAGCAGAGCAGAAGGTTTGGTGGTTCCGAACTTTTCTTTTCCTGAATGTCAGCTGATGCGTTATTATCACAAAATGGACATTGTTGTTGGGTATCTCCTGTGAGGAGGTGTTCGTGTGTGAGTTTAGTATGTCCGATTCTGAGTCTGGCGAACTGGCTTGATAAATATCGAGGTGTATTGCTTGGGTATAGAGATGGTTCGCGCCTGTCGTTGAATTCAATATACCGATGCCTAGACGTAGGTATACCAACGTAGAATCTCTCTCGCCAACAAGTGCTACTTTGGACTAAGCAATTGAGTAGTAAAGTCCTATCTCGACGAACAAAACTAACACTCTACAAGGCTCTCATCATGTCTGTCCTAACGTATGGCGCAGAAGCGTGGACGATGACAACATCCGATGAAGCGACGCTTGGAGTGTTCGAGAGAAAGATTCTGCGTAAGATTTTTGGACCTTTGCACGTTGGCAACGGCGAATATCGCATTTTTGACGATTCCACAATAATCACACTAATAAGGCGTTTAGCGCTAATAATTGTCTTCCATTTCTGAAAACCGATTGAGAAAGTATTGCCTACAGGTCTACAGGTGGGCTATTCTAAAATTGGTATGTTTTTCGGTGTCAAAAACTCGTTTATTGCTTTGGAGCATGAACGTATGCACGTCATGCGGGAAAATCCACACCTCATCGAAATTATCATCAAAAAAAGTAGTAAGCACTTCGTCTAGAAGTTCTAAATATATACTTGCCAATACTCTTTTTGGTGGATATGAAACATAAGACGATTTACCTTTGACACTAATGGTAGCCCCAGACCATGAGAATTTGCACAATACCAGCAACAAATGTGGAATAATTTTCATATGAGACACCGTTTTAAACATACGCGTACAATCAGCGCAGATGTTGGAACATTTTTCTATTATTACTTTAGTAGATATCATCGTGATCATTTTGGTCTTAGAATTTTTCCGTGCGGCATATGATAGTTAAAATTTTGATAATTCATAATTTCGGAACTCATTTTTTTGGTTTTTGCAATCTTATATGGTAGTTTTTATTTGTCAACCAGCTGAAGCGAATTTCGTTTTGGTTCGGTTTTAATAGGGGCATTGCTGCCGCGAATATCACCCAACGGCGTCGCTCCATTCGAAAAAATTTAGACAGCGATTTGATTTAGCTTATACAAGGTGGTGGGAAATTAATCTACACTACACTAACGGAAAATGTATACTACAATAATAATTGTTGCAAATTGCGTCGTACGCCAATCCTATTTGACACTTGTGAACTTGACAGCTGCAGTATACAAACAGACTAACAAGCAGCACGTAAAAATAAAGATCAGAGAGATGAGAGATCACTCAAAATCATTACTTTTTATTGAGTAAAAAGTGATTTTAAAACAAAGTTAATTAAATTAATTTCGCGCCACCAATCAGTGGTAAATCGAAAGAAGACCTTACGGCCGGAAATGAATTTGAAAAATGTTTTGATTATTGGATTATTCGTTGGCATGCAGAAGTGTATTGTAATAATTTGTAGGCGTGAAATAAACTTGAATGTAGAATATATATTTTGCGCTCCAATCTCCATTTTTCAGTGCTTCCGAGGCAGATGTATGCCGGGATTTAAGTAGCAATTAAATAGTAAATTCTTCAGTGGCAACTGGTCGGTCATTCAAACTGATTAGAGTCACCTTTTTGAGTTCTGTAGCTCAGTATTTGCTTTGCTTGCTGAGCACCAATTGATGCAGGTTGATTTACACAGCCAAATGATGTTGGCGTATTTCATTGAAAGTATTTTTTTTTCGCAGTTCTACTGAATAGGCCACTAGTCAAGCACATACTTTGAATTTCGATTTCGCATTAAAACTTGGTTAATGCGATTTTTCAATAAACCAACAAATGCGAATGCTAATCGTAGATGAATTTCACTTATTGACAACGCAGAAATCTGTAGATAATTGCGTTGTATGTCCCCACTTGTTAGGCAATGCTTCCACAATTTGTAATATTTCTCACAAAAGTAGCAAAGCAATCTTGAAAAGCTACCGAAAATTGAGGTCAGATATTTTCCGATTTTGAATTCCAATCAAATGGGCACAAACCTAAGCTAATTCAGTGTTGACCAAATGCTGAAATGATGGCAAATAGTGGAAAAGTTCCTATAATGCGATTAAAAGGAAACACACACACACGCACATATATATGTACCTACAAGCACACGCAGCTAACTTACCAACAATTTATGTAGATAGAAAATCGGATTGCAAATGTAAACACAAAAATGCAAAGCTAAAGCTGCAACAACAACAAGAAGCTGACAAGTTGTATAACTAAAATGGCTGGACGCGTTGGAGGCTCAGCGTGAGCAGGCTGGTTGTGTGGACACTTGACTATGTACATCCATACAAACGCACATAGCAGTTTGGTTGCCCCGCTGTTGGGCCATTTGCTTAAGCTGCCAACTTACAAATTCGTTAGGTTGCATTGGTTAGAGTGTAGCTGTGTAGCTACTCGTCGTCGCTGGTCACTGGTAGTTGGTAGTTGCCGGTCGCCAATTCGTTTATGTAATTTGTATGCAAAAGAACGAGGTTGCACACAGATCTAGAATCTAACAAATGTACTCACACCAGTAGTTGCTTGCATTATTACTCGATTACTCGATTCCCATTTACACATTTCAACACATGATTTGCATTTGGAGAGCAAACTTTTTGATTTTCATGAGATTTACGATGGCAAATTGCAAATTTTTTGTTTGTACAACACATACTTGCATAATCGCACAAGCTCAGGCACACACACACACACACACACACACATGCACTTACTTATATTCACACGCATTGCATTCACTTAGTAAGTAGTTGCTTGCTACATGCTGGCCGTTCAGCTCTTCTAACGGTAATTAACTTACATGATGCACTGTGGCTTTCTGGCTGATGGTGTTGGCTTTGTGCGGAACGCCGTTCTTTTTACTCTTCGCCGCCAGACTAGGCGGTAGACCGCGCGTTGCCGCAATATCCTCATAATCGGATGATGGGCTGGGCGAGAGTGATGGTGACTGACCCATGCCGCCGCTCAGTGTGCGATAGCGGGCGGTGCAGTTGTTGGTGCCGATCTGGAAAAACGTATAAATATAATGCAATGTTTAGATTGAGAGGTAGGAAAAAGTAGTAGTACGATTTTGGTTAGTAAATTGCAGACAAATTTAGATTGGCAGCAAATTTTTGTGTGAAGGTATGGTGCGAAAAATAGCCGAATAGTTGCGTAGTCGAAAACAGAAATACGTTGCAATGAGACGGAGCACCTGCAGACTAGTGACAAACTAGTCCTTAAATGCTGCTAATGTTTTAACGCTACAATGCAGGAACCTAAGCAGTTGTGAGTTGGGAGTTCATACTGGTTTGTTGGTATTAAATTACACTAGTTTACATAAAAAAAGTACTTCGTTAAAAAGTTTATTTCAAGACAAATTTGTGTCAAACGGAATAGAATGTTTTGAGTTACCAAGGTTTAAAGTCAAGTATTTAGTTTTTGTCCAAAAAGACTAAAAAAAAATAAATAATTGGCGCGTACACTTCTGTTAGGTGTTTGGCCGAGCTCCTCCTCCTATTTGTGGTGTGCGTCTTGATGTTGCTCCACAAAATGGAGGGAACTACAGTTTCAAGCCGACTCCGAACGGCAGATATTTTTATGAGGAGCTTTTTCATGGCAGAAATACACTCGGAGGTTTGCCATTGCCTACCGAGGGGCGACCGCTATTAGAAAAATGTTTTTATTAATTTTGGTGTTTCACCGAGATTCGAACCTACGTTCTCTCTGTGAATTCCGAATGGTAGTCACGCACCAACCCATTCGGCTACGGCGGCCGTCTTCTTTTTCTTACCATTTATTTTTAATAAGGCATCCACAAGCTTTTTTAGGTAAAGCAAAAATAATTCCACCACTTTTTTAATGGATGGTTTTAGTAATTTATGTCTTGCGTTGTTTAAGTGCAATCGATTTACATAAGAAGTCATTAGAAAAACGAATTTCGTACAAAACAAACTACTGAAACAGTTTTGTGACTGCTTGACTCAGTTTTATTTGAGCGCCTGTCAGAGATAGACACCAGCAAAGAGTAAAAGCGTTACATTTCGAAGGACCTCTTCGATAAATGGGAAAACGCAAGCTTGGCGCCTACTAACTTGAAGCTGTATTGTCTAAAGCAAGCAATTGCCAAAACGGGCCAGACCAAACACATCGAAAGCAACTGGCCAGCAAGTGTGGGAGCATGGTTTGGAATTCTTATACTTCAACTTTGTAGGCCGTATCTGAAACAAAGTGATTATTATCTGTTGCTATCAATGGCGAATGATTTTTCTATTAGAAAATTTGTCTCAATGGAAGCTAGTGAAAATGGACTTTTTCAGTTCTTTGTTAATGGGAACAGAGAGCAGAATGAAATAATTTTCAAAATGGCAAACAAGTCATGGAAAATAATGCTGCACACTTGACTTGAAGCGGATCATTCTAACTATGCTAAATAAATGCAGACTTGGAGGTCATGCAAAAAAAAGGGATTTTTTATATTTTATATTATTCTACATTAATTTCAAAATATAAATCTGCGGATGTATTTTAAATTTGAATACTAATACATAGCCTGATTTTTCCAGAGCAATCTATCGCACTTTCCACTTGACTCGCTCTGAAAAGTTTCTGAATCAGCTTACGAGTTTTCTGTCTTCTGTCATCGCGTAGTTATGTTATTAATTTCCGGTTGCGCCAATTGCTCCATTTAGCATCAGTTGGGAGAACGAGAACTCTTCTCAAAAACGAACATTTGTATGACAGGGTACATACACATGAATATAGAGACGCATACTCCCCCCTCAACACAACCACATACATTGGAGTTGTGAGGTGGTACATGACGTATGAACAACTTTTAAATGGAAATAAATGAGTTAACCGATGATTGCGGGACAAAACGATTGGCATAGGAATAAACAAATTAAAGTCGACAAAGAAAAACTAGCTTGCAGCAATACATTGCAAAATTTTATGTGCATATACACACATACACACAACCATATGTATACTCGTACCTGATGACAGCAAGGCGCAATTGCAACGGCAACAGCTGCCGCAAAAATCACAGCACATAGTGCAACAAATTCACAAAGTTGTTTTAAAAGCTTTTCGAAAAAAATGTGTAGTTTCTATTTGTAATTTTATTGCTTTGCTTTTGGATTTTTGATTTTCTTTATGCTCTTTGCATTGCTCTGCAAAGTTGTGCTGCAGTTAGAATGCGACAGCGGCTGTGCCAAATTGAATGAATGGCTTACGAATGGAGAAATCATTGCTTGCTGCCTGAGAAACGGTAAAATAGCAGCAAAAGTTTGTTGTTAAAGTGCACTTAATCAATTTAGCGGCCGCCAACAGCTGCCACCACACGTTAGTAAAATGTTGGCCGCTAACCAGCTGTTGGCTGCTGGCTCCTACAATGCTGACTGCATCCAATGACAACTCAATATGCTTTTGCTATTAGCGCAAATGACGAAAAAGTGCGCACAGGTTGACTGTCTCATTGCTATTTGCTTCTATTTTTAGTTGTTTTATAATTTTTTTTATCGCCTTTGCTGCCTGTTGGCATGTTTGCCATGTTTTTCTTGGCGCAAAACTAATTTCAGCTGTTCAATTTGTTCCAAGAAGTTTGCGAAACTTTATAAAATTATTTTCTATTATTTATATTTACTTACCGACACAGCACTCAGACGTGAGGTGACACTTTGCAGATCCGATATTGAGCCCGCGTAGTCACCGCTTTCGCGATCATGAGATCTAGAAAGTAATAAAAATGTGTGCATAAGTATGAATTAAATTCAAAATTCAAAAGTATATAAGTATTTTCTTAAGAAATTTCCAAGAAGCTATATGATGGATGTTGATTTAGTTTTATTAAATATTTTTTCCAGCACTGCGTTGGATAGGAAGCCGAGCTATTTCGGTTTTAAACTTATATTGTACTAAATCGTTTTAAAAATTGTTTATTGTGTATACAAAATATATACCATATATATATATAATTGGCGCTTATACCATTTTTGGGTGTTTGTCCGAGCTCCTCTCCTGTATTTGTGGCGTGCGTCTTGATGTTGTTCTACAAATGAAGGGACATACAGTTTTAAGCCGACTCCGAACGGCAGAACTTTGTTTTATAAGGAGATTTTCTTTGGCAGGAATACACTCGGAGGTTTGCCATTGACTGCCGAGGGGCGACCGCTGTTAGAAAAATGTTTTCCTTAATTTTGGTGTTTCACGGAGATTCGAACGAACATACTCCGAATTCCGAATGGTAGTCACGCACCAACCCATTCCGCCACGGTGGTCGAATAGAATATTATAGAATAACTTTTATAAATATCCAAAGTAAAAAGTAATATTCGTATAGCTATTTTAATAAACGAATTAAGCAAAGTTACATAAGTTTTAAGTGACCTCCTTCCGTTTCCCAGCAGTCACAACATCTATGCCGGAAGGATATTCAAATTCTTTCTAAGATCCATTCAGTGGTTCAGATTTGAGGGTATCATTAATTGATTCGTAGCTACACCTTTTGAAGGCTAATTACTGGGTTTCCTATAGACAAATTCTTTCAAAGATCCTCACTAAGAAAATCTGAACGGTTAAACTCAACTGATCTCACTGGCCATTTTGTGGCTAAGTAATAGGTAATTCCCCTCTCTTCTTCAGGAAGTAGAGGAAAGACAAAAAAGATAATACCGGGAAAATCTACCGGGTTTATCGGTATCAGTGATCAACAGCTTTAGCGAAAACAGATTGAAAGATTGTGTGGAATTAAATAGAATTAATTTTAGTTCATCATCGGGATTATATTATAATATGGAATTGTAGATTGAATCATTATCTAACTAGCCTGGTAATATACTCCAATAAGATTTGTAGGGTCTGTAGGGAGGAAGATGAAGCCGCCAAACATGTGCTGATGTCATGCGCAGCACTGAAGCATAAACAGTGTACACACCTGGGTAGACATATTCAACAGAGCAGCAAATAAAATTCATAAATACAAAAATTTATTGACGAAGTTGGGCTCAGAGGAATTCTCTGAATCCATGAAAGAGGAAAGAGCAGGTCATCATACGGCAGCTCCTTCATGCTGGAATCATATTTGTGTCTATCCAACTTATTGGATAGCAAAAATCTGCAGTCGGATCTTTATGTGTGGGAACAATGGTGCACAAAAAACCATTAAACCAACAGTTTCAACGTCGTAAGTTAATTTACACTAATCAGGATTAGCTTGTTCATCTTGGTTTAAAGTTCGTCTAATTTCATTTGCAAATATCTGGGTTGTATTGCCGACAATTTTTAGTCCGGCACTTCAATCCTACACTAAAATGGAATCTATACCTATGAGAGAATATGAAAAGTGTTTACCAAATTCATTGTGTATAAGTTGAATTGGCCAAGCTGTGTCCGCCATTACAAAAGAAAAGCCGGAGTAAATTGCCAGGCCTGCAGTTTTTGTATGATAGGAGAATCTACTTCTCATGGAGATAGGCGAATCTACAACGTCATTAACGGAAATATCAATTATAATCGGCCAGCTAATCACGTTCCAAACTATATTTCACAATACACTCAAATAAATTATGCGTTGAACGAACCTCTCATGCGATGTGACCGATTGGGTAATATCTACTGTGACACTAAGATGATTTTTAGCAGACTAAAATAAATAAATAAATAAAAGAACAGGTGCCCCCATGATTCAATTCATTGAATCGTGAGGTGCCCCTATTACTTTATTTGGAAACTTGGCATCATCTACTACTCTGTGTAATAAGACCAGTCTAGTAGTTAATATACATAAATAACAAATGTCAAATGCCGAACAGATAAAAATGAAAGCGATAAAAAAATGTTTTCAAAAAAAAAATTTTTATGTAAGAATTTTAATGAGCATGTCTCTGAATAATGAATGCTTGATTTAACTTTTACCAACTATCAATCGAGTTCATCTCACAGTCAATAAGAGAAGTAGACCACCAATGCTTCCACTCCTTCCGAAAAGGGCTGAGCAACCCAATAAACAAAAATATTCACAACACTTGCGAAAGACGTCAGCGCCTTTGAGTTGAGCATATACAGCATATTATCCTGATATGACAGAAAGTGGATGTGAGGAATATTGGTGTGTGGTGCTGGCTAAGTGCAAGGTGAGGCAGAAAAGGACTAAAGTAGCTGCATAAAACTAGCAAACTCACGAAAGATGATGATTGGTACTGGTAGACATGGTGAAAAAAAAAGAAAAAATTGTGAATGTATGCGTCAATGAGCTTCAATTTCATTTTATCAACTCAAGAGAAGAGATGGAGCAAAATCTGTATTGTAAAGAATTGCAAAAAAACCAATATATGCTGGCCGTATCAAATGACTGAGTAGCCAAAGGGAAGAGGATCAAAATAGCAATAATAACCCAAATCAACTGTCGACAAAGCTTTCGAAGTCATCAATTTCATATTGTTACGCACAAATACGCACGCAGACACAACACAACAAACCAACAATTGGTCAGATGAAAACGCACTCGGCCACACAAATGCATTTAGATAAGAGCTTTGTTAGTGAAGCGCAAATGTGTAGATGGATAGAGAGGAAAGGAGCGCATAAGCGCACAAAGCTTACATAAAGTGTGAAACTAATGAGAAATCGAAATCGTATATTGGCACTTTCCGAGAGAACAGCAGAACGGCAGCCGGATACCAACGTGAAAGTTGAAGTGAAAGTCAAACTGATGAACACCCTTTTGCTGCTACTAATAACAACAGCAACAAAAAAAAAAACGACTTGGCCGAACGTGAGTGCGGAATGCTGAACGCTTGTGATTTGCGATAGCCAACAGACAATTCGAGACACGCAAACACACACTCAATCAAAGTTATTCGAGTATTTTATAGAATGCCGGCGTGTGTGTGTGACTGTGTGCAAAGACAAAAGTGTGTGTGCGGTTGCATGTGTTATTAGGCGAGTGTTATCCTTTTTCGTAGTTTTCCACACGTACGCATTCAAATGGACTAGTTGGCAGTTAAGGTGGTAAGCACTGGCAATTGGAAGTAGAATCAAACAAAGCTACGGCCACTGCACAAGTTAGTTACTTATAAATGAAACCATGTAGCATACGTACACACGAGTCAATGGCCGAAATCGAAGTGTGACTGAAATGGCCAAATCCAAGGAGAATATGGTTACGACGCCGAAGTAATCAAAAACTTTGTACGATACTTTTCATGAGATTTTATTCGAACCGACAAAACGAATGGGACTCTGAACTCGATAATTTCAGTTTTATGTGTACTTTTTTTACATAAATACATACGAGTATGTGGCACTAAGGCGCGTAGCTGTTTAAAAAATGCAACTTCGGCAAAAGCAAAGTAGCAAAGTCTATAAAGATATTTGTTTCTTCGACAGCAGCGATGAATTCTTCTTTTATTTTATTACTAGTGGACCCTCTGCCTGCTTCGCTAGGCATATCAAAATTAGAAATGAATAATGAACAATCGATTTAAATTCACTCTATTCTTTTTTTACAATATAAAATAAAGCGATAAAAATATAAATAATATAATTTTCTTTTTTCCATTGTTGAAATTAAATTTCTAATTCTTTTGGCCGCATAAGTTGGTTTCAAATAAGTTAAAAGAAAATAATTGAAAAGTAATGAATTTAATCAAAAAAACATGAAAAACTCGCAATGTGCATTAAAATTGCTAACAACAACAACGAAACCACCGTTTTTTTATTTTCACTGATTATTAAAATTTTACGCACAATATATTTTATTTTTATAATTTTTTTCCCCAAAAAAAAAAAAATAACAATGAAAAACGCACTTTAAAATTGTTGACCACTCACCAAATGGTTTTGATACAGCTGATTATGTTGACCTCAGTATATCCAGTAAACAAACTGTAGTGAAAGTCCTTTATAAGGACCAAGTTTATAGTGGTGAAGTTTTAAGTACAACACAATTTTCTGTACGCACGGTTGCTCTTTGGCAAAAATAAAGTAATCTTTAGAAATCATAAAAAAAGTTGCAAATTTTAGAGAAATTTCTTAAAGAAAAACTAATACATGCATTTACTTGAATAAGTAAACACCAAAAGTATACTAAAATTACTATTTAATGCGTTGTTTGATACAAATTTATATTATTGCTCAAAACCCTCTGCGCGCTGTCGCTGTCTTTTTGTTTCTGTATCGCATCGCGGTGATTTCACGTTTTTCAGAAAGTTGGCAACAGAAGAAAATTGAAGAAAGTACATATTTTGCTCATATTTGCTATTTTAGTTGTTAAATGAAAATGTGTTTCAGGTATTTTTTAATCTTGCAACTTGGCTTTGAAACTAATTACACAGTCCTGCGAGGTACAGTTTCTACTTTAAAAAAGCGAGATTTCGCAGACCCTAGTCACGGAGCGGATGGAAATACTCTGAACTAAAGCATTCACCAACAGCTTCCATTTGATACCCATATTGTACATACACATCCCCAGGTTACCCGGGTCCACGTTTTGACCTATATCTCGAGACCCTATCTACCAATAGGTATCCAAACTATACGGAAACCATCTTCAATACCTCCTTAACAATGTGTGTAAGTTTGGTTTAATTCGGTTTAAAGACACGACGGGTCCACGTTTTGGCATATATTTCGAGACCCTAGTCATCAATAGGTATGAAAATTACCCCGTATCAAAGCACTTATCAACAGCTTTCATTTGATACCCATATTGTACATACACAACCAAAGGTTACCCGGGTCCACGTTTTGACCATTTTCCCGGCAATTATTCGAATTTTTCTCACCTTTTAAACCCTCCCTAGACCTCCACGAATAATTCAAGACCAAGATAAGATAAATCCGTTCAGCCGTTCTCGAGTTTTAGCGAGACTAACGAACAGCAATTGATTTTTATATACATATATAGATTTTTTAATTTTAAATGAAGTTTGAATACACGAAAAAAATAGCCTTACCAAACATTGGTAGATTTCAATCGAGGCTCTTTTTTCCAAGTCACCTATACATTCGGAACTTTTAAATTTATGGTTGAAGCTGCTATTTAACACCTACCTTGAATAGAAACACATTTAGGAGCTTTTTCGAAATAAAGGGTCACCTAGATGGTATTCCAAAATTCTTTTAGGTTCCACTATTTTACTCAAAATACCGTTCTTAGCAATGATATATAAAATACTTGAAAATTAAATGTGCACCATTAGCGTCTACAAATAAAATCTGCCTAACAGTAGGTTCATGAACGCCTAATTGTTGAGATCGTCAAGACATCGATGTTAAAGTTTGTCCAGCGACACTACTAGCGCTACAGCAGCAATTTTCTTAACAGAAAAGAGAAGATAAAGTTCTTCATATGGTCAATGCAAAATAAATGGATCCAACAAAAAATTTACAAACGGGAGATAACCGATGTGGATATGACAAAAAGTGCTCACCAAATTATTAGAGAAATTAGTTCTAAAGTACTACGATGTATAGCCGATTCCGTTCTTAAAACCTACAGTAACATTGCCAGACAGAAATTATAAAAAGCGCATCGCTATTCTTGGTTTGAAATGAGCAGGCACTACTGAAATTTGAATGGCTTCGAGTGCTAACCGATAGGAAAAAAGTAACGATGATATCTCACTCGCGTTATTTAATTCAGTTTTAATATTTATTATAAAAATAAGAAGCAGGCTTATTTTACAAGTGGAAGATAAAGTTCAAAGCTGCGAAATTATTAAATAAATTGAGATTTTATAGCTTAAAAGTTCGATTGTTTGATTCTAAATAAATGTTAGGTCTACTTTTTAAGGGGTTATACGCAGTTATGACTTTCAAAAAAATCGATTTTTTTTTTATTGCATTTTTGTAATGTACATATATTCAAAAGTATACGCACGAAATTTGAAGTAGATCTAAGCAATACTTTCGGAGTTATACCTAAATATGTAGAGATGCCTCGGCACGTTTTAAGGTAGGTATTGAAACTTTAAACCTGTTTTTTTTCAAAACGGCATTTTTCAAGTCGGTGTACACGATATCTCGAAAACGGCTTGTTTGATCGGTCAACCGTTTTAACTCAATCTTTAAAGATACATTTTCTAGTAATTAATCGTTCCTTTTGTAAATCTGATACTTATTTCCCATTTTATAATCAATTTACGGCCAAATTTTAACGTAAAAATCGAAATCATTTCTTTTAAAAGCTGCCATTTTGTGAAAATTCACTATTTTGATTAGCCGAACGATTAATTACTAGATAATCTAATATATTAACAAAATTTGTTTGGTTTTTTGATTTCAGATAATCCAATCCTGAGTTACGATGTACACCGTAAATCGTCTTTTTTAAAGGAGGTTCCAGAAATCGCCTTCCGCGCGCTCTATAATCAACATTTTCATAAATAAAAAATTTTGTTACGTTCTTGAAGGATGCTTTTATAACCGCCAAAAATTTTCAAATTAAAATATTCTGAAGTTTCTTCAGGATAAATCCTTGACAACCCGTCTTTTATTTAACCCCTTAAGCCAACAAATTTATCATGAACAATTCGAAAATTTTTAGTGCCGAAATTGCTACAAAACGAAAAAAAATAATTCAGTTGAAAATGAGTGAAAGCAATCACTTACATATTTATATAACTGAGTACTAATACTACCATAAAAAATATATCAATATAAATTTTTAGATTAAGTAGATTTTTTTATACTCCATGAACATTGAGAATAAATTTGAGAGATATAAAATCTAAAAAACAAGAAATCGATTTGTTAAAAATATATCAGTCACAGTTGCTTAAGGTTTCCAGTGAGTTTTTTCAAGTTAAGTTATTACAAATTAATGAAAGTCTAAATCATGTCACTAATCCCGGCAAAATCGGTATTGCAATCGCGACATTCCGGACATTCCCAGGATCGTAAAAATCGAAAAAAAATGTGTATCCCAAGTCTATACATTGCGAGTCTGCTTCGAAGTACTTGAACTGAATGAAAGAAATGCTTATTTCAGCATTATTTTTAATATTACTTGATTGAACAAAAGTACTATTGAACACTCTGATGTGAGCGCTCATATTTCCTTTGAGTGAGTTGAGGAGCAGCAGCTTGCTTTGAAATACTACTGTGGGCAAAAGCTAAGGTGAATTTGGTTGCAAAATGAAAATTTTTTAATTATTCTTGTAAATCAGTTTCATCCCCTTCACAATAATCCCCTCTCGATGAAATACACTTATGCCAACGATTTTTCCAATCACCGAAACATGCCAAATAGTCCATTTCCGGTATAGCCATCAGCACCTTCTTCGATTCAGCTTTTATCTCCTCAATCGACTCGAAACGCATTCCACGGAGTGGTCTCTTGAGTTTTGGGAATAGCCAGAAGTCACACGGAGCCAAATCAGGCGAATACGGTGGTTGCGGAACGATATGCGTGGAATTTTTGGCGAAATAGTCACGAAGAATGAGTGCAGTGCGAGACGGTGCATTATCGTGATGCAAAAACCAAGAGTTGTGGGCCGATAATTCTGGTCTTTTTAGACGAATTGCTTCACGTAAACGACGCATAACGCTCAAATAATATTCCTTATTAACAGTTTGGCCAGGTGGAAGGAATTCATAGTGCACCACACCACGAAAATCGAAAAAAGCTGTCATCATGACCTTTATTTTTGAACGACTTTCACGTGCTCTTTTCGGTCTGGCCTCGCCTTTCGCACGATATTCGCTTGATTGGTCGGTTTTTTCAGCGTCGTAAGCATAAATCCAAGTCTCATCTCCCGTAATGATGCATTTGAGCTTGTCCTGATAGTCTGAAAGCATTGTTTCACACACATCAACGCGACGACTTTTTTCCAAGAAATTGAGAGTTTTCGGTACCAAACAACATTTGATTTTTCGTAGGCCCAAATGGTCTTTCAAAATGGTTTTCACAGATCCTTCTGATATTCCGATCATATCAGTAAGGTCCTTAACAATCAACCGACGATTTTTGAGCACTAACTCCTTCACTTTATTGACGTGTTGGTCATCTGTTGACGTCGATGGTCGTCCGGAGCGCTCCAAGTCATCAACACGTTCTCGACCCTCTTTGAAGTATTTGTACCACTTATAAACATTTTTCTGCGACATGGTCGAATCACCAAATGCCTTCTGCAAAATGCTAAACGTTCCCGCAGCTGAAATTTAATTCCGCAAACAAAATTTGATGGTACTTCTCTGCTCAATCAAATCAGACATTGTAAAAATCGAAAAATGCACTCTTGGTCGTTTGGTGAACACAAGCGTAAATATATTACTGATAATGACATTCACATGAAAGTTGGCCCAGATGTTATTAACAGTGCTGCCAACTAATGAAAAAAATAACTAGAGCGAAATTTTAACCCGTGAAGTTTGACAAATAAATTCACCTTACTTTTTGCCCACAGTAGATGTGATACAATGACCTGGGGAACATTTTTTCAAACTGATCTGCAAAAAGCGCTTTCCACGAAATGGTCAACTTTAAGATAAAGATTACACTATATTTTAGTTCATCACTGCACCGGATGAGGGAGCGAAAGGGTTAAATAATCTCCCTATAGTTTTTCTCAGCTTTCTAGTGAAAGGGTCAATAAATATTCGTTGTCGATTATCGTGATCAAACCACCGCAATTGTAATCAAATTGTGGGCTCACTATAAATATATGTTTATGGGTGTATGGGTGTGAAAAACATACAACAATTACAACAAAAATAACAAAAGCTTTAACATTGCGTTCTTTCGTTTGTCATTGTTATTTGGCAGGTCTCAATGAATTTCGGGCAATATTTGAAATTGTATAGTAAATGCAGTATGTGTGTATGTGTCGACAGGCTATGTGTCAGCCAATTTCGATAAGTAATTTCCGAATTCTATTTTCTGGTGCACAAGCGCAAAATGGCATGGAAAATTACACAAAGTGTGGTGTTATTAAAAGGAGAAAACAAATACAAATACGAAAATGGAAAAGAAGAAAACTGCTAAAATTTTGTGTAAATAGAAATTCGCACAGTAACGTGCTCTTATTTTGGCTTGATCCAAAATTCCTAAATAACACACCGCAATAAACGCAAAGTAGACTATTGAAACGTAACAATAAAAATGGAATAGGACTAAGCAATTGGCGATGAAACCCTTTTTGACGCTGTAGCTGTGGTAAATTTCCAACTAAATAATACATCTGCTTGTAGGTTTATGTATGTATGTATGTATGTACGTAAGTATGCATATATAGGCAAGTAGCATAAACAATTGTACGTAAGAATGTAGTTATTTACATACACATATACAATATTAAGTTCTCATAGTATGCAATTTTTTATTTACTTAAGCACACACACGTGCCGTGGGAATCATTCGGGAAGTTGACAAATACATACTTCTGCAATATATACATATATACACATATACTTATACATACATGTACATAGTTACGTACATTTATTTCTATTATTACAAATTATTTCCAGTAAATTTTGAATGGCTTTGAAAGGTAATGCGACAAGTTCTTCTTCATTCTTGATAGTAAAACAAATACGAAATTGGATATGAAAATACTTACGTTAATTAAAATGCTCTAATTTAAAATTTGTTACGTATTTCTTTTTGAAATGATATTTAAATGTTATTTATTTGCAGCCCTCCGAGTGGATTTCTGCCATGAAAAAGCTCCTCATAAAAATATCTGCCGTTCGGAGTCGGCTTGAAACATCAAGACGCACACCACAAATAGGAGGAGGAGCTCGGCCAAACACCCGAAAAGGGTGTACGCGCCAATTATATATATATATTATAATTAGAAAATGTGATAATTTTGATGAATGCGGAATTTTCGGATTTTTGTATACAGTTTGACCTTCGAATTCATATGGTTTTAAATATTGTAGTTAAAAAAAGTCAAAATAAATAAAGAAACATATTTTATTTTATTATAAAAAAATAATGAACATTCAAACAAAAAAAAATCCAAAATTGTTCAAAATGTTAAGGTGCTATTTTTCTCGCAGGCTGCTTTACATCTTTGTATGTATAAGGTGGCACAAAATTAGTCATCTTTTCATTTTTGTAAATTTTTGCTTTGTTCATCATTCAATATTTGACACTTATGGACTAGACAGCTGCAGTATAAAAAACAAACAAGCAATGGAGCGCGTGCAGGTCAGAATAAAGATTTCCATCACTCAAAATCTTTTTTTATTTACCAAAAAAGTTATTCAAAAATTAAATTGTATGATTAATTGTGCGCCACTTTATAGTACATTTCTAAAAATATATTGTGTGACCTTTTGTATCTTTCTCTTCTCTGCAATCCTATACTGTTCATCTCATTCCGATTGTAGTTTGAGTTTGTTTGGACCCAGCAGGTGGTGCTGCAATATTTTTAATGCGTTGTGCTACTGTAAAATTGTATACTTGTCTATTTCACAAATGCTAAGCATACAAAAATGTACTGTCTAGAAAACAAATGTACCCAGAGAGTTGAGGGTATTTTTAATACAATATATACCCAACGATGACGGCACTAACCCACCGTCTTAGAAAGCACAGCGGAATAAACGTTAAAACGTTGATAAACGGTTCGAGATACAATCACTTTCGCACCCTTTGAAGACGCAACCTCATTTGGGCTCCCAACCTCCTTGGTACAGTTTGAGGAGTATATTCCAGTTCGGCATTCAGTTCTAATGCAACTTTACATGAAGCTCAGACAAAATGCCAATTTTTCTCGCTTTCCACGAAACTTGCCGAATGACTGGCACTAGAATGAGCAGCGATCTCAGAGAGAGCGCAGACTAAGTGTGTGTCCTAGTCCGGGAGCCAGGGGTCGATTTTGAACTGCGATTTTATACCGTTAAGTTCTTGACTATACTTAAGACTTAGCTTTCATGAATAACGAAAGTGAACGTCAGCTGGCGCACCCGTGGTGGGTGTGATTGTGGGAGGGTACGAAACGTGTCGAAAAAAAATTTCTACCAACTCATTTTATACCGGTTTAAATTTTTTTTCATGCATTGTTGACATTTAGTAGAATAAAAAAAAATATTCAGCTGCGCCGTAGAGGGGGGAAAATATTATACGTCAGCTATCAGCCGGTATTAAATGAACTGTTAACAACTTTTTTTCGACACGTTTCGCAGCATCCAACGCACGTACCCACCACCGCTACTGGACCAGCTGACAGTTGGTTTCGTCATCCATTGGATGACGTCTGCCTTCAGTATTAAAATCAGTCGGTATGAAATGATGAGGTACAAAATGACCCCTGGCTGCCGGACTATCCACCCTATTATAATAATAGCTAAATTGTTAAATTATAAAAAAAAAAACACTACAAATATTTTAAATTTTAAACGTAAAAGTGTCGTGGAACTGTAGAAATACAGCGATTCCATGTCAAGTGATCTAAGTATTTTGCGCATAGCTTTAGTTTATTTGCAGGCATGAGTATAATAAGAAGTAAATTTAAAATTTTGTATAATTTTGAGATTTATTCAATGCTGAAAATTATTGTTTAGATATGTTTGAAGTAGTAGCATATGCCGATGACTTGGTCCTAATGGTCTCAGGTCCCTTCCCATCAGTAATGGCTCAAATTCTGGAAGGGGCACTGGCTACACTCAGTAGATGGGCTGCCAGTTGCGGTCTCAGAGTCAACTCTGATCCTATTCACCAGAAAATACAAGCCTCCACCTTTTAAGCTTCCAAGACTTACAAGCTTCCAAGACTTACTCCAAACAGTGTCTTACTCTTTCATCGGAAATCAAGTATTTTAGTGTAATACTTGACCTAAAGCTCCACTGGAAGCTGCACATAGAAAATCGAGCTAAGAAGTCCAATATCTGCCTACGCCTGTAAATCTATGTTCGGCAAAAAATTGTGGGGAGTTCTTCAGAAGGGCTACAACACCACTAAGCTAGAGTGCAGAGAACTGCTTGTGTGGGCATCACTGGTGTTTGTAGAACATGTCCCACAGCTGCGCTCAACGTTATTCTGCACTTACTTCCTGTGGATCGGCAAGTTAAATCCATTGCTGCTCAGAGTGCTATTAGGTTGAAGGAGATTGGCCTTTGGAGGACATAGTAGCATCTTGAAACAGATCTGCCCTTCCTTCTCTGTTATTCGCACTTACCTCTTTATCCGCAAACTGTGCTTTGAGGGTTGTGCTAGGGCTATCTTTCCGAGCAGGCAAGATTGGAAAGAGGGGAGAGTCGGTACGGATATAGATACCTCTGTTTTTACTGACGGATCCAAAATGGAGTCTAGAGTGGGAGCGGGGGTTTACTCTAAATCAACCAGCATTTCGGTCTCCTTTAAATTGCCAGAAACAAGCAGGGTTTTTCAAGCAGAGGTCTTCGCGATCCTTGCAGGCATGCATAATGCTTCGGGATCGCTGTTGGGAGGGAGACATTAAAATTTTTTCCGATAGACAAGCTGCGATCAAGGCCCTGTCGTCGACGTATTGCAGCTCACTTCTGGTGAACTCCTGTAAGGAGGAACTTAAACGTCTCGAACATGCAGGAAACATTTCCCTTATCTGGGTTCCGGGGCACAGGAATATAGAGGGAAATGAAATTGGCGATGAGCTTGCCAGAAAGGGGTCGCAGACATCGGTGTCCCCTTGGCCGTCGTTAAAGGGAAACTACACAATTATGGTATCCACATTATGGTATCAAAACGGCATGTAAGTGCTACTTAAAGTGTACCTGACCATCTTAGCTATCTACCTACTTATGTTTGAAGTGAAATATCTTCGGTTATTTTAAACATTTTAACAAACAAATCGTTTTAGTATGAAATAAGTACACTTAAATTATTTTATAGTTTTTCAGAAAAAACTACATATTTTTATTAAAAATAAAAAAAAAATTCTTTGAGAAACTAATAAATTTTGTTTTTGAAAATTTTTGGAAAAAAAATCTTTTCTCTTTTTTTGAGTATGAAATATGTGTACTTAATTTTTTTTCTAAATTTGAGATAGAAATCATACATTTTTATTAAACATTTTTGGAATAAAAATTTATTTTAGAAACTAATAATTTTTTCCTTGCAAATTTGTGAAAAACAAATTTTTTTGAGCAAAAAATCGTTTTATGTTTTAGTATGAAATAGGTATACTTAAAAATTTGTCTATTAAAGATTTTTGAAAAAAAATTTCTTCGAGAAAGTAATAAATTTTTTTCCATTTTTGGAAAAAAAATCTTTTCTCTTTTTTTGAGTATGAAATATTTATACTTTATTTGAGAAAATAATTTTTTGTATGAAAATTTTTGTAAAGTTTTTTTTTTGGGAAAGAAAATTAAATATTTAATTTTTATTATTTATTATTATTATTTGATTTTATCAAATTTCTTTTTGTAGTTTTTAATAAAAAAAATAATTTCTTTAATAATCGCTAAATTTGTATTCAATCTCTGCAAGGTTAATAATGGGATTCCCATAACTTATCGAGTTTTATTATATATAATATATTAGTGAAACGAATCACCCAATAAATAAGAAGAAAAAATGTTTCTAAAATATAACTATGAATTAGTGCTGATGCTGTCATTTATTTTATATTCGTATTATTGTAATTGTAAGCCACTTCGCTATTCACCAGAGAACGTCACAAATAGAAGAACTGCACACCCGGACCATTCTTCTGTTAAAACTTGTGACCTATACTTTTCACAGTGGAAATCAATCGATTGCTACTTGAAAAACAATTTTGTTTTGTATCTTATTAAGTAAGCTACAACAAGCGGTCCTAGTTGTCATCTGATGTATTCTATAGTCGTATCGAACTATTGAAAAAAATGTATTTCATTGCCTTCATGGAAAAGAGTAAAAGCGCGAACTACTCATGGTATTAAGTTCACCAGAAGCATACCACTTCGATACCACATTGTGAATTTATTTCTCCGGCTATTATTGTATCCATTACCTCTATGATTAGCTACACTTAGTTGCATTTGCTACTTGAATTTCTCCAAATATTTATGTATTTGTGGGCAATAAATTTTTGATATTCTCTTCCTTTATTTTACCAACATTTGACGACGCTTTGTTGGCTTTATTGTAATTTGCGTTTATCGTATTATCCTCCATAAAGTGTGATAGAGTGGCACAAAGCAATATTTGTAGGTGTTTCATCCCAAAGCATGTTTTTTTTGTTGAATATTTTCCTCAATTTAAACCTTTTACTTCGCTAGTGCCTCTGTTGTTGGCGAACGCGGATGGTTGAGTGTGTGTGTATTTGACTGTGTGACTATGTACAAGAATGTGTTGATTTGGTTGAATATTAAACATGCATGTGTATGTATGCTCGCTTTCCTATCGCAGCCATATTTATTATTAATGTGTTGACTAAAGCAGTTGAAACGGTTTCAACAGCAGCTACGGCAATAATAAGAAAACCTGCAAAAAGGACATGCAAAACCAGCAACACGGAAAGACCCTTTCAAAAGTTTCATAGTATTTGTATTTTTTGCTTTTAGTTGAGCATTTAAACGCTGGGTTAGAAGAATGGGCTCCGTTGTACAGTTATCTTTATAGTAACTATGTATGTGTACAAGTGTGTTTGCATGTGTAGATATATTTATGTTAAGTTCATAAGTTGGTATGCGTACAAACTCACCTGGCATGCGTCAACGGTATTATTGTCGGTGGATTTGGCGGCTGCTGTGGCACGATAAGCCCACGCCTAGGCGGTCCTCGTTGTGGCAGTGAAATATCTCCGGCGGATCTTAATGAAATTACTCCAACACTCTCACGATTCGAGGTGAAACGAACACGACCACCCTGTGGATTAGAAATAACAAAAATAAAGAAAATTATATTGCATACAAATATTCTGTGTACTCGTAAAGAAAGACGCAACGGAGGCAGCGGTTAATGCTCGTAAAAACAGCTGTGGTCTGTTGGGAAAAGGTTCAGAGTTATGAAAATTTAACGAAGTTTATAAAAGTTAGAAAAAACGCGCTGCATCTAAGCAATTCATGTACGTCGTATTTAAAATATGTACGACATCCAGTTGTGTAGCAATGTATCGGGGTTTCCAATAGGGACATACGATTTATTTTAATAAAATTGTGTAAATAATATTTAAATAAAAATCAGATTAATTGAGATATCAGACTGAAATTTATTTGAGTTGTAGTACATCTGTCACTTGTCGCTGGTTTGACCACCGCAGTGCGCGATTCTTGGGAGCAAGTTTTCCTCTACTTATCCCCACATATTGGCCGAAACGTAAACATTTTATAGTCGATATTTTTCCTGAGCTTCCCTAATCAAGCTTCGTTGCTTTTAATTATCGAAAGTCTTCATTTCTTCAGTTAATTTGATCTTCACCTACGGTTGTACGTCGCTTCCAAATGGCAGATGGCTTTTTATGAGATGGGTTTTCATGACAGAAATGCACTCAGTTTTTTATCATTGCTTGCCGCTATTAGAAAAATTATTGGTGATTCGGCCCGAGATTAAGAAGCCTCGTATATATAATACATTTTAGCAGCTGGCAGAGTTAAAAATAACATCCGGCTTTCAAAGTATTCAGTAAGGTTTGCCATTCTATTAATCATCGCTTCACGCCAAAAGAGCCAAAATTATTAAATAATATTAAACACTATCGGCTCTGTTGTAGAAACTCCGATTAGGATTGTCTTCTCGGATGAAGCCCATTTTTGTCACATCGGCTAGGTCAACAAACAAAATTGGCATTATTGGAGCAAGCACAATCCACGGGTGTTCCACCAATCATTAATGCATCCACAAGCGCATTAACTTAACTTTCGAAATGATTAACCAGACACAGCTACAGTTTATGGTCCTTGGCATAGAGCAATTTTGGGCCAAGGTCTTTTATTTATTTTTTTTTGTGGTGGGTGAGGAGGGTTTAAAATGCCTTCGCACTTACAGCGACCGTCGTCAACTGCGTTGAATGGTCTAGCCACTAAAACAATCCCTCTTCCTCTTCTGGGGAGACTCTCTTCCCGCAACTACCTTGCCTTACTTCGGGAAGGCCCAGAACGTTGTCCATTAAATGGACTAACACTATTCCCCCACATCTGGGTCCACCATATTTGTAGCCAGCTTCATGCTGTAGCCTCGTCTTCTAATGTCTCAGTGCCGTCATACCAGTGGTATGTGTGGCATGCTCTCAGGTTCCTCTCATATGGACGTACGGATGTTATACGCTATCGAGGTTTCTTTTGCATCAACAGCAAAGAAGATGTTGCGTTAATATTATACCGTCTTATGCCGTCGTGAGCACGTGACTCGACCGTCTGTTATTTGTCGTCAGTTCGTAGACAGTCCTCCTCCTATCGAGGGCTGATTTGTTTTTCCCTGCGTTTTGCGCTTCCACTCTGCGCGTTGCTGGTGCAACATTATCCTCTTTGCAAAACTTTTAACAGCGTTCCAACATTCATGTGATGCACACATGTTATTGATTAAGCTGTCTGGGCTCAGCTGTTCGCCCAAGACTAACTCAAGCGTTCGGCGTTCTTCGTTGAAACGATCGCAGTAGAAGAACACTTTCTCCGCGCTTTCTATTGCATTGTTGCAGCTTGGACAGAACAAAGTGTCCTCCATGTGAAAACGATGGAGGTACTCCAAGAAACATCCGTGGCCGCTCAATATTTGGGTTAAATAGTAATCTACGTCACCGTGCCTTCTGGTCACCCATTGGCTAGTTTTGGGGATTAGTCTATAGGTCCAACGTCCGTTAACAGACGAGTCCCAGCTCCTTTGCCATTTTTGTAACGAATGAAGACGTTCTGCAGCTTTCGCTTCAGTTGTCGGCTTTAATCCTTGTCTGTCATAAAGTTGTCCCATTTCCTGCACAAGTATATTTATTAGGAGCTTTCCAGCGATAACGCAAACCGCGTCCTGTGATACGGTCCTGTAAGCGCACGCGACTCTTAGTGCATTTCGCCGGTGCACATCTGATTCCCATTCACTAATTCGATTTCGAAAAACATCACTCAACACTCGATGAAAAGAACAAAGTGTATTCAGTCTTTCTCTTGATGTATCGCATGCTTTCGACAAAGTATGATACGAAAGGGATTCCTGCAAAAGCTCAAGCCCACGCTGCCAACACAATGCTGCGAGCTGCTCTCGTCGTATCTTAATTCTGGGTACTTTTGCGTAAAACACGAAAATGCATATTCGCCTTTAAAAAATATAAACGTAGGCGTTCCAAAGTATATATCCACGGCCTGTATATCCACGGCCGACCATCGCAAATCAATAAGTAACTGCATTATTTGCGGATGACAGTTACAGCCGATGACGCTATCGAAACGCAACGAATAAACTAAAGGAAACTGTTAAAAAAAGCAAATCCACATTGAGTTTTTTCTTAAAAAACGCTAATTACAAACCAATCTTAATAGATGCATCGATAATTCCATACTTCAACGAGACCAAATATCTGGGCACAACACTGGATGTCAAATTGCGCTGTAAAGCTCAAGTAAAGAAAAACGAGAGCAACTTGACTTGAAGTTAGGCTAGTTAGGAAATTAGGTAGAATTGAAAAGCTCCTCGCAAGAAACAGCCAAAAAACCATTGCTATTGAAATACAGAAACGTAAATGGAGATGGATGGCGGTGTGCCCCATTCGCAAACTAGCTAACGAAATAAGCAGAACGGCGTTAGAACGGAACCCTCAAGTACATCGCCATCGCCACAGAAGACATCTTAAAAGATCTTGATGACGTAGCCATTTTGATGAGTTTTTAGGAGTCGACGAAAACCTAACGTGGTCCCAGATCAAAGCAAAAGCGAACAATGGTAGACTTTTGCTTCGGAACTATGCGCCTCTAATCGGCGCAACAGCAGCAAATAATAATAATAATATTACATCATTGGTAGGCGCTCAAGCTTATCAATCCGCAACAAATCACTTATTTATAAAGCAGTTTGAACTTATGGTATACAATTCTGGCATCCGCTAGCTAAGAGTACATCTTCTAGTTTGTATACTGTAAACTATGAGCGAAGTAACGAAGTAATTTGCCATAGCTCACAAGCAGCAACTAAAAATCATATCAACGATGCAGCATCCAGCTTACATCGGCTGAATACTTCTCGAACACGTTTAAAACGCACCACGGTAGCAGTCCTTATGGAGAGTGCGTAGCTATTATATTGTGAAATGCTTTCAAAAATTTAATAATACAGAAAAAATATGTACTTCCCTGGCGTTCTTATCTGGGATATACTCGTATAAAATAATTAAATCTACTTTTGTATCTAAATACAAAATTTTTACTTCACTCTTGAAGAACCCTTTACTACGCAAGAAAAGCTTTCTTCTGTTTAAAGCAATTTGAGTTGTTATTGTTAGCTTCAAATAAAGCTATTTTTGTGCTGAGACCAAATTTCTCTGGAGAATTGTGTGTACTTTATGTCAGTGAGGTATTATTTTGAAGGAGTGCACACATTTTTTATAAATAAATAAAAGGGATTGGCTGGATATTTCGTTTTATAAAATTGATAAATTTGACGAATCATATTAAATTGTAATCAAGTCGTTGACTTACAAAATATCAAAGAGTGCTTTAAATTTTTTCGAGTCTGATGTATAGAATAATACCCAAGTGAAGCATGTAATTAAATTTAAGTTTCGAGATGAATTTTTTTAAAAGAGCTTCTCTAAACTAAAGACAACAGAGCACAAAGCGGGAGGTGTAGATTAGGGAAGTAAATTCTTATGAATTTCTAAGGAGGCTTCTCAAGATTATAAGTGCAATAAGCAGCAATAGACCCATGGCCTCAAAGCAACATAACACAGGCTGTCGCGCAAATTAAAGGGTTATATCTAGTAGAATTTTGGAAATTAGACCACTCGGCATCGTGCCACCATGCGAGGTCGCGGCTTACATTTCAACGATCTCATATTTCATGCGTCATGACAAAAACAAAAGAAACAAAAAATATAAAAAAACATAATTAGGTTAACATCTCCCGCACAGGCTACCATCATTGGAAAATCCACCACGTTTCTCATTAACAAAGATCAACTTAGATGCTTTTTTGGTACAGCTTCCCTTTATATGATAATTTCATTATGCAGCTAAAAAGTTGTCCATTTGCGGCCACAAAATTATTCCACTCAATACCAGAGTTCGTAAATACTTATCATTGAGGAGTAAAATATCCCTCATTCAGCTGATAAAAACTCAATTCAGAGCATTTTGTTTTGAGTTTTTCATTTCTGCTTAAAACCAAACAAGAGAGCATCAGTTATTTTTTGAAAGAACGAAAAAATCATTTATTAACATTCCTCTTTCGACATTCTTTTAACATGCGCTCTTTGAAAGTATCAACCGAATTGAGTGTTCGCTAGCTTATTCTCTCCTCTCAGATTATTTAAAAATGATAAACTCTCTTCAACAATAGCAATCATTTTGTATGCTCAGTGAGTTTTCTTTGAAAGCATCATTTTTTATCACTCTTTTATATTGACACATTTTCCTACTTGAATTTCTATCGCCGTTAGTTTTTATTAACGCATTTTTGTGGCTAGTTTGCGTTTGCACGTGTTTCGCGTGTGTAAAAAGTATAAAAAATGGGCAGATTTTCTAGCTGTTAATCAAATTGAATGAAAGTTTATTCAAAAGTACAGATTTTGACGAACCGAACGTGGATCAGTCTTAAATAATATATTTAATCGACTTTCGTTAAATTCAATGAACCTCAACTTTTATGAATTTTCTTTTACTTTCTTTCTTTGAAATTCTTTGAAATGGTTATTTTCATATAAGTTTTATTTATTATTTATATTTAAAAAAAATAAATGAAATAAACTTCACTATTCTCGCAAAGTATTACTTTCATTAAATACAGCAGAAATTGGTTAGGGTATGCTCGAAATGCATATTTATAATTGAGCAATGCAAAAAGGGACAATATTGAATATCAAATTACTTATCATTGATAAATTCATATAAACTTGAGCTCAAATAAAGAGCGCATCATTTACAAAACTCGGGGGATGAAAACAAAGCGAATGCTCACAGAACGACGAGCACTCTTTGTATACAAACAAATGAGTAATAAAAGTGTTTGAGGAGTTTACGCAAAATAGATCCTCTCAATGATTTACTCAGAGAATATTTTGTATGAGTTGTATTACTTTTGGTGATAGCTTGAAAGAGTAGGAGCGAATTTTGAGCGCTCTACGCACTCTGCTCAATACAAAAGCAATAGTTCCATATTTGCCATTTGTCAGAGTACTTATGTATGTACATATGTATGTACATATTCCTAATAAATTTATAACAATTTGCCTTAACGACAAATGTTCAGATATTCTCGTTTTTTTTTTACTCTGCGTGGTTTCTGCTCTTTTTTGCATTCAATTCAAATGGACTCGGGATTCAATGAAAAATTTATTTACCCCAACAAAGAGACCAGCAAATATTTGTCGCAGTTTTTTGTGTGCTTTTGTTTCCTCGCTCTTACCCCTCGTGCGTATGTATTATAAATTCTCTGGGCAACTAACAAAATTTGACATCAAAGTAAACTGAATCGAAATTGAAGGATTTGATGCGGAGTCAAAAACCACTTGCGAAAAGCCACAAAGCTCATAAATCAGACAAAAAAAAGAACAGTTTGGCGTTTAATCTGGCACCAATAACAACAACAACTAAGTCAAATGCAGTGGCCTCAAGGAAACGTCAAGCGCGGTTTCCGATTACGCCGCAGGCCCAGGCGCCGTTACCAAAACAGCAAAAACAGCTAAAAATATAGAGAAATTCCAAAACGCGGCAAGGAATCGAAGCTGTCTACTTATTGAGATTATGGAAATCGGATGCTGTAAAGAACAGCATCTTCGTCATCGGCAAATACCTAAACCCTGTCATTTTGGTGGGTGGCACCCGTATTCGGTGTGCAGTTTCTCAAGAATTATGCATTTTTGTGATGTCAATAAACAAAGTGAATTTCAATAAAAAAGAGAAAGCAAAAAAAAAAAAAAATAGCAATAAAAGAAAGCAAACGAATAAAGTGAAAACAGTAAATTGAAAAAAGGAAAAATAAAACGTTCACGGAGTGAGGCAGACGGCTAAGAAAACTTATACGTGCACTACCGAACCCAAAATCAAAGCGAAGAAAATATATTCAGCGTGTAATTTAATAAAGCGATTGCAAATAAAATTGAAGAAAAGTGCGCTACAGCCAAGCCAGAGACACACGCAGACAGACAAAAAATAGAAAAAGAAAAATAAAATGGAGAAAAAAATGGGAAATGGGGAAAATGGAAAATACAAATAATGATTGCTAACTGCAAAAAGGCAAATTTTTTGTAAAGAATACGCCAGAGCGAAATCAGCAATGAAGCGTAGCATGGCACAGCTTCAATGAACTTGAACTAAAACCGCACGCAAGGGCGCACCCGACTCCGGTTCGTGGTTTTGCAAACAGTGAGTTGTGGGGTGAGGAAGTGTAGTATTTCCGCATTGTCGGTTAGGGATGAGAAATCTAATGTGAAATTGTTGCCGGGCTGTTAGGGTTACCTATCGTATTAACTTTTTGGGGTTTTTGAGTCAATGAGGTAACACTTAATAAATTTCGTTTTATGAGTATTTAAAAATAATTTGAAATAACATTTTTTAAAAAGAATTAATTCAAATATAATGTAAAATTATTTCAAAAGGTGAAGTTGAAGTCAAGAAATAAGCTAAAACCGAAAATATTATTTGCTCTGTACGGCGATCGACCAACGTAGCGTTTGGTATTTGAACTGTGTTTTTTTTTTTACTTCAACAACTAAAAATATTTCACACACGGGGTACGTCAGAAATTTAGTTTATTGTTATGCAAGCACGCAAGGTTACCGGGAAATTCGTCTTAGATATTTGAGGGCGGCCGCTGTAGCCGAATGGGTTGGTGCGTGACTACTATTCGCAATTCACAGAGAGAACGTCGGTTCGAATCTTGGTGAAACACCAAAATTAAGAAAAACATTTTTCTAATAGCGGTCGCCCCTCGGCAGGCAACGGCAAACCTCCGAGTGTATTTCTGCTCGGAGGAGCTCGGCCAAACAGCCAAAAAGGGTGTACGCGCCAATTATATATATGTATATATGTATATATTTCAGGGCATTATTATTTATGTAATTTTTAATTAATTTGATTAGATGGCATGATGTCTAAAACTTCACCGTTTTTAGGATATTCGATTTGAAAGATTGTGTTTGAAAAAAACTATTTTGCAGTTTTTAGTTAAATAGGTACGACAACTCAAGAAAATCATCAATAAAATTTGAGTCAAGCCCTGACAGTTAAAAATGACTGCTTGGTAAAATTTTGAATTTACGATTTTTCACAAAGTATTTTTTACTTCACGTCGTAAAAATCCTACTTGTATGAAAACTATATTGCAAATTATTTTCAAAACTAGTACGTTTTTTTAGCTACTAAATATCACTGATTTTTGACATTTTGCTTGATGGCGCTAGGGCTTTTTCTTGCCTATAAAAAATGCGTGTACTTTGTGTGGAAGAGAAGGTGCGGCACTTTAGCGTAAAAATAGTCAAAAATCAAAGGTATTTTGTAGTTACTTGAAACTTCCACTCCCAATGTTAGAATTCAATTTACAGCAACACTGCATACTCAGAAAAATTCTAAGAATTCTGGTTAAGAAGTCCAAAGTTTGAAAGAAATTATCTAATAATTATATTATAATGATTATTGATAATGACATTGATAACATTATATTATCAAAAAACAATGGATTATGCAGGGAGTGTAAAAAAATAAACAGATTTACTTCTAATAAGATTTGTCTGCCTCTTTGCACGCTTCAATATTCAGATCCGATTAATCGAAATCGACGAGCCCATCAGGTGAAAGACGTTTCTGAGCAGAATAAAAGCTATTCTTAACCCAAACAATATTTATCCAACAGAGAAGCAAATATAGTAATAGAGCATTAAAATTAACCTTTAAAACGAAAAATTGAAATCCCAAAGAAAAACTGTGCTTTTGCTCTCATATTAAGAATTTTATTCTATTGTAAAAATAAAGGCTTTTTCGAATAAAAATAAGTTTAAAAATAAAAAAAAAAAAAAAAAAAACTTAGGTGTCGAAATATTAAAAAAAAAAATCGTATGTATAGTCCCATTCAGCTCATATTCTAAAAAAATTAAGTGAATACCTATACTTTTCCAAACAGTTGGCCTACTAGGTGGCGCTTGAATTTTGAGAAATCACTTATTTGATCTTTTTTAATTCCAATTCAGAATAACGTATAATAATGTGGATTGAGTTCACCAAGACTACCTGAGAGACTGTATAGAGAGTTAGCAGAACTTTCGAACTTTGAATTAATAGATAATCAGTCTTAAAGCCCTGATTAGGCAATTAATGATTTCATTTTGCACCCAAAAATTAAAAACAAAAAAAAAAAAAAAAATCAATGGCTGAAGCAGCTGTTGGAATAATTCAAATAGCTCGTTTTGCGAGCCAAAAGAAGTACATTGACTTCGAAGGAAAATGTTTTGAAAAACAATAAATTAATTTTTTTTTTTTTCTTTTTTTTTTTTTATTTAAAAATTGGAAAAGTAATGAATTACAATCAGAATGAATTAAAAAGCATTAGCGACTAGGCCATCAGCTTAATTTCAATTCAGATTTTTTCAGATTTTAGGTAGTTACATCAAGGTGGGTGAATGTATTTACCACAGTATTTGTTGGTTTCTGCTCATAAGAAAAGTACCAAAATTAAGTAGAGTTAGACCTATTTAGACTTTGTATGAATCGAAATTATTATCACAGTTTCGACAAAAAGCTTTTTACCATACGTAGCTGGTGGTCAGACAACTGGATATCTAGCACCGATTTTCATCGACGATGCCATCAAAAACCAATCGCAATTGAAATAAAGGAACGTAAATAAAGATGGCTTGGCCATACCCTACGGAAAGGTGGTACTGAAATCAGCATTCACGCACTGGACTGGAACCCCCAAGGACAGCGCAGAAGAGGCAGACGTAGGAGTTCTTGGCGATGCTGCATCGAAGAGGAATACAAAGCCGTGGACAAGACAATGACGTGGCAGCAAGTAAAAAATATATATCCGGAAAATGGAAGAATTTTACTTTGATCCCATGCTCCGCAACGGAGACGAAGGAATGATGATGGGATGTATCATGCTGCCATCTGCGCTAGAAAATTTTATAATAAAAGGGACCAAAACGCTCCTTTAAATTATATATAGCATAACGTCGTTGCGCTGTCAAAGCCATTTATGTGATTTTTGGATTTCTTTTATTGCATATTTCATTAAGACTATCTATTTCCCAAATTTCTGAATTCGCCATTTTTTTTATCTACTTTGACTTAGAGGTGATCAAAAATAGCTATGAGCTCGAGGTGCTTTGTATAGGGTTAGGTTTTTTTTAGAGGCTAGGTTTTCAAGTTGGCACTACTTTTTTCGTAGATGGTCTTTTTGACAGCTGTTACTTGATTTATGCTCAGTTTGGTTTGCCATTTCATAATGAATAGACTTACACCTGAACAACGTTTGCAAATCGTGCAAATTTATTACGAAAATAATGGTTCGGTTCGCGCGACGCATCGAAGAAAATTTTGTTCAGCGATGAAGCTCACTTTTGGTTGAATGGGTATCATTTTTAAAACATAATGGCAAACCCTTATCTTTATAATAAAGCTAAATTCTTGGCCATAACATTAAATTATATACGTTTTATTTCCTCTTGAAAACCTAACCTCTAAAAAAACACCCTATACTAGAAATATTCAAAAATATTGATTCGTTCTGCTGAACAGTTACTGAAAAACCGATAACTACTCTTGCGAGTGTAACGAGGATAAGCCTTTTCTGAAAAAAAGGCCCCATTTTTAAAATATTCCCGTTTTCTTCGCACTCTTCTTCCTATTTACCGTTCTGAATTATCATAACTAATTTTATGAGAATCCCCGAGCAGTACATTTTATTCAGTTTTATCCCAAAAGAATGTAATGACACGTATTTCAAATTTTACATTTCCTATTGCAATTCTAAAAAATCTTAAGACTTGCAGTATTTCCATATTCTTGTATATTTGGCAATCCTAACTGAAACAAGTAAATACGAGTAGAGATTATTATATACGAATTGGATGCATTTACATAAGCAAGTGAATAAGCGACTTGCACGCACAAATTCGAAAAAGTATTTCAATTATTGGCGAAATGTTCAAAAGATGCGTCAATCTCAGCAACAAAAAGCATGAAAAAAAGGAAAATACTACTTACATATAAATAAAAAATGAAAGAAAAAAACGAATTTGAGGTGGACATATTTGTCCACTAGAAAACAAAAAAAAAGGTAATCACTTAAAGGTTGAGATGAGCTTCCGTTGCCCTTAGGTCACAGCCAACTGACAGTGGATTTTCGTGAAACAATCACAAAGAGAAGACCGGATGTCACAAAATAATGGTCTGCATTAGAAAATAAAAGAAAAATATGGAAGATCTTTTGCATTGTAGTTTTGGTTTGTGGTTAGAGCTGGCATTGATGCCTCAAACGGGGTTAAAATAAATTTACAACTAGTCTCTGAAAAGATCAAAAATTACTGATAGTTTGAAGTGTTTTTTCGGCTGCAACAACTCTGGTGCGTAGCCGAATCAGTTGTTGCATGACTACCATTCGGAAGTGCCCAGGTTCGAATCTTCAGGCATGAAACATCAAATGACCGAAGAAGTGTTTTCTAATAGCAGTCGCCCTTTTGGCGGGCAATGGCAAACGTCGGAGAGAATTTCTGTCATGAAAAAGCTCTTCACAAAAAAGAAGTGTCTGCCATTCGGAGTCGGCATAAAACTGAAGGACTCTCGATTTGTGGAACAACATCAAAACCCGCATCAGTATAATAGTACCATTAATAGTACCACGACACGGAATGAGAGGGAAAGAATTTTGCTTCGCGTTTCAAGGGGTTGAAGGCTAAATAGAAGTATACGCGAGTTGTAGGAAGGCCTATACCTTCAGAGTATTTTAGAGATCGCGAAGGAAACTTTAGAAATACCACGTTGCACATGTTCGAGTCTCTCTATAGCAAACTGAGACTAAGGCATTCAAATGAATGCTTCCAATCCGGCTTAGAGGAAGATAAAAATATCAGTTTTAGAGTATAATAGTTTGAGAAATTCGACACAAAGCCCAAAACTGAATAAGGTTTAAAGATAAATAGAAAGATTATTGAGATAATTAAAACAAAAGAGAAGATAATCAGAAATATTACCAAGGTATTTAATTTCTTCGGCAGACTGAAATGTTTTGTTCAAAATCCACACGATATGTGCTATCCATTGAGGACATGCATATACCCTATGATCTGAAAGTGTCGCGAATGATTAAATAAAAACAAAACAGAGTTAAATTGCAGGCAAATTTATTTTATCTTCTTCAAAATATGACCCGTCTGAAGCAACACACATGTGCCAACATTTAACCCAGTCCTCCATGCACCCCTGGTAGGTCGACTAAAGAATAGCCGTCAGCTCCTTCGTCGTATTCTCTTTGATCTCCTCTATCGACTGAAATCTCCTTGCACGAAGTGGTAACTTCAAATTGGGAAACAAAAAGAAGTCGCAGGGGGCCATATCAGGTGAATACGGTGCTTGCACGATGATATTTACTTGGTCTTTGGTCAAATAATCCAGCACAATTTGGGCTTGATGCGATTGTGCGTTATCACCATGCAAAATTCAAGAATTGTTTGGCCACATTTTCGTCCGGCTAGGCAGACATTAATGATCAGATGGCGCTAAAAAGTCGCAGATGTGTGTCTTACAGTTCTACCAGCATAAGAAAAAAATATGGACCGATTTCCCACGTTCGCGGTTCGTTTAAATTAAACAATCCCGGTACTTTCTGATCATAGGGTATGTGGCTATAACTTCCCGAAACCATTATTTTTCTTTTTGCTACCTTTTAGGTAAGACATGGAGAAATACAAGGACTCAAGAAATGTAGGAGCATGCAGTCGTTATATGTACAAATCACACCTATTTTGAAATTTCTAATTTTTTTTATCGCGCCCGCTCATTCGTTCATAACACCAGGTGGTCATGTACATAGAATCTGTTGCAAGGCGTAGAAAACGATGGCCATTCTGACACTCTCCGATCTGCAGAATTTGTTCAACAAATGCAAGCGATCATTGACAAGGACCCTTTCAAATTCAATGAGAGCCAAAATTAAATACCCTGCAGCGCTTGAGATGTTATGGTTCCTTTTCTGACGAACAAATTTTTGACCAAGACCAAAAGACCATACCGCTCTAATGGCGGATGACTATGTTCCAATATTACAGAGATTCTTGTTGTCATATTCACGAAATTTCTAGCTACTGTTATGGTTCTAGGTGTTATGAGCAACAACGAGCGTATCGTTCCACGACACATCTTTACTCAAGGATTTCGGGTGAATTCGGCTACATATATCTGCTACTACACTCTCCAGATTTCAAACCCTTGGATTACTATGTAGGGGTGTAGTGGAGCGTGATACCAAAAAGCATCCTTATAGCATGAGTTATTCTCAGATGGCTGAATGAAGAGCATTTGATTCGGGTATGCAATCGGTTAAAGCAACTAATGGAAAGTTTATTGTATGATTTTATAAATATGTAATATTTAAGTTAAGGATGTGTAAAAAATTCGTGAAGTTTCATTAAATTTTGCTCAAAATAAAAGCTAATTAATTTTACTCTTAAGTTGCGTAGTAGGAAGTATTTGTGGTATTCAGAGCTTTTGAAAAGGTAATACGATAGCACTTTTTTATATTAAAAAAAACCAGAGACTTCTGACACCAAAGAAGCAACGAGTTTAACTGCGCTGCATCAGTGGCGTTACTTATTATAAAAAAATAATTTAAAATCAACGGCGCATAATCGGCATTTACTAACTGGTGAATAAAACAGAAATACTTCCTTGCTTAACGCCGTTAATTTTTAGCACGTAACGCCTATTAGTTTAGTAAGAATTTAGCCATTGTAGGAGTGAGGAGTGAAATCCTCCTTTAGGAAATTTAAGATGTAGTATTTTATCAAGCGCTATCGAAAAGTCCATATATATATAAGTATATGCAATAAACTTGAGATCCAGCTAAAAATTAGTCTAAGCAGCATTCACTGAAAATTGCTAGATTCGAAACTGAATATGCTATGCTTCGCTTTGAATACGCTATTGCGTGCATGCTACCACTACGTATTGTATCAAAATCCTTCCAATAAGAGTGACTACTAGCCACATGGATACAAAAACAGACTCAGCGGGCTATCGTTCTTAAATGCAAAAACTATACAGAGGCTAACACCAAAGCTTATACAATTCTGCCTCTAAACTCAACTCCGACACTCCTTCTTAGCTAGATTACGTTCCATTTAATGGACTAGCAATTATGCGATTTTTAGAAGCTCCTTGTAATAACTTTTTGCGCATAAATATTTGGCTATCCGTTACTTGATCTTTACGACTCTGTACACAGAAAACTCGGCTTATCATGAAATTGGTTAGGACATGCAAACACTGGTATTTAGATATACAAAACCTGCGTTACTTCATCAACAACTAAAGGTACTATTGAAAGAGAGAGTGTTTGGAAAACGCCACTGCAAGCCACCTCCGTCTTTGAGGTCAGTATATGCTTGTTTTTCGGAATCGCCTCTGTCAAACTCTACCATATCTGAGTACCAGGTATTAACACTGGAAAACTATTGCAGTTGGGCAATAATTATGTCATCCTTCTATATAAAAGAAGCCTTGATTCTTCTTCATAATTGGCGCGATAACCGCTTACGCGATTTTGGCCGAGCTTAACGTTTCTTTCTCGTGCTAACCGGCGCCAATTGGACACACCAAGTGAAGCCAAGTCCTTCTCCACCTGATCTTTCCAACGCGGAGGAGGCCTTCCTCTTCCTCTACTACCACCAGCTGGTACCGCATCGAATACTTTCACAGCCGGTGCGTTTGTATCCATTCGGACGACATGACCCAGCCAACGTAGCCGCTGGATCTTTATTCGCTCCGCTATGTCTATGTCGTCGTAAAGCTCATACAGCTCATCGTTCCATCGTCTGCGATATTCACCGTTGCCAACGTGCAAAGGTCCAAAAATCTTACGCAGAATCTTTCTCTCAAACACTCCCAGCGTCGCTTCATCGGATGTTGTCATCGTCCACGTTTCTGCGCCATACGTTAAGGCGGGCATGATGAGAGCCTTGTAGAGTGTTAGTTTTGTTCGTCGAGAGAGGACTTTACTACTCAATTGCCTAGTTAGTCCAAAGTAGCACTTGTTGGCAAGAGATATTCTACGTTGGATTTCAAGGCTGACATTGTTATCGGTGTTAATGCTGGTTCCTAAATAAACGAAGTCTTTTACAACCTCGAAATTACCTATAACTGTCAACAGTGACGTGGGTGCCGATACGCGAGTGCGCCGACTGTTTGTTTGATGACAGGAGGTACTTCGTTTTGTCCTCGTTCACCACCAGACCCATTCGCTTTGCCTCTTTATCCAGTTTGGAGCAGCCTTGATTACCTTTCAATAAAAGGAGTAAAGCTGGCAAATGACTACGCCCCCCTTCCACATGAATGTTATTTCCGAAAACGCAAAAATATAACATTTGTTGAGGAAGAAAATTGTAAAAAAGTTCATTAAATTCGGTCCTGCCCATGGCTAAATAGACACTCCTTCTTATTTAAATATAATATTAAGCCTATACATTTTCAAGTATTCCGAATCTAGCTTTAATTTTTCTTTTATATTTCACCTGTATTGTAGCAGCAGGTCCACAATTGATGCCGGACATGAGGAAGTCATCTGGATCACTTTCGTATGGCGGTTCGTCATACCAATGCCCCTGATGATGCAGGCCGCTGACTGCATAGTGTGGCCCACGTAGTGCATCGTCGTACATATAGGTGTCGTCTGTGTAAGAAACAAATCAAAAAACAAAAGTAAATATTAGACGTATGCAGGTTTAATTTGTAATATTTGTTTTGTTTTTTACATAAGCAAAACCATTAAATATTTAAAAAATGGGTACACCATTATTGTTTGAATGTCTTGAAGAGAGGCCAAAATTGCTCAAGCGTTCAGCCGTGCTAAAATGCTTCGAGTGTGCCGAAAAGTCACATCAGTGCTTTACAGTTGTTAAGCGCGCAAAATGTTTAAATGCGCTATGAAGTATGCAACAACTTTTACATATGCATGCGCTTGTGTACAGATGTTTTGCATTTCACGCGCAGTTACATGGAAACTTTTGCGCCACTCAAGTGTGCTACTACTGCCGAGTAAGAAAGCAACAAGGAAGAAATAGCAGAAATAGGGGTAATGTAAGGTACAGGTGGAAGACGTAAAATGTTAAACGGCTGCCGAAAAGTGTCATTGCACTTTTGTTTGTTTCTCGATTGTATGGTATGTCTGGTGGGCTTTTAGGCGCGCTCGTACTCGAGTGCAGCTCAAGGTGGGTTTGCGACTTGCGTTTGTGCTATTTAGGAGTGTACATAAATATTGGGTCATCTCAAAAGTTCGATAAAGAAATTGCATAGTCAAGCGCCTACAGTTTTTGTCCGTTGCTTACTAGTGATATCTATGAGTTATTCTGCAACAAAACGGATTGATTTGTACACAAATTGGCGGGCATTTGAGTAATTTTTTTTAGCTTTTTTTTTGTTTTTTGTTTTAAATAATGGGTATACACATTTTCGTGATTTATAAATTGGATGCTCGTTTTCGTAAAATTCCAAGAGACTTCTTCAAGCTAAACGAGTGAGTTTAAAAAATAAAAGCATTAGTAATAAAATATAATAATTAACGAATCTGAACGATACCGATAAAGGAATTAAATAGTTAAACGCTTAAATTGGTGGTAGATATAGCCCTCAACCTCAGATCGAGTTTTTAGTAATAACCACTGTATTTCTCGTCCGATTTCCTATCAGAAACGAGTTTTTGCGCATTTTTATGCGTAATAAATTGGGACATTATTGGTTCTAAGCATAGTAAACGGAAAAGTTTGAAGTTGTTTTTTTCGACTTTTGCGAGCGGAATATTATCTGACGTTGCCGAAATGGAGCAGGAAGTCTTTTCGATTAATAAATACTGACTGCTTCCATTTATTTGAATTGATTGAATGTTTGACATTCAAGATTATAATTCAATGTTTGACCAGGAGGTAGCGCTTATAATGTGATATTTCCAGCCAATCCCACCAAACACACACATTTGCTTACCTTGGTGTCAATTTCGGCTGGCTACCGTATCAACTAACACTTAAACGAAAAAACTGTGGAGCACTATTTTGCAGAGCTTGCGTAAAATCATTACAGAAATAGTATGAAATTATTAGAGCATGATTAAAATAACCATATCAAAGTTAAGGGTGATCATATTGAACAAAGAAAACTCACTCATATTATTCTACTTTTGCTTTCTTACTTTTCAACAAACCTGTACACGAGTATATACTCGTAGTATGTCAAAAGCAAGTTTACTGCCATCTATCGGCAATTTTTTGCGAACTTTTTGAACAACCCAATTCAAATACTGAGACATGTGTGCATCTGTAAGTTTACACATGAAACGCAAACGGACGTAGACATTTTATGCTCACTTAGGCATGTGAGTTGCTTTTACAAATGTGTTGCATTTTCGCAAAGCCAGTGAGTTGGCGAGCAACTTTGCGACAACTGAAGCACAAAATAAAAATTAAAAAATTAAACAAAAAAAAAAATAGGAAAAACTTCTTCCAGGTGCTCGAATATTCCAAAATACATTAATATGATAAATATTAAAAAATAAAATTTTATTTTCACTTACCTATTCGGCCCTCACGACTCATTTGAAGCAAACCTTGCCGTATGTCACGCAAAATCTGAAAGTAGCAAAATAGAAAAAATATGAAATATGTATATACATATGTATATGTATGCATTAGGTATGCCATTCTCGGCATTTTGGGGTTTTTTACTCACTGGAATTCTCGAAACTTTTTAAATATCGAATTGGACGAAGTCAAAACTTGTTTTTTACAATCAAGCTAAAAAGCATTAACTAGTGTATAACCATATACACTAATTTTCAAATAATTTTATTTTTTTTGCATTTTCTTAAAATATAATATCTTAAAAATATTGAGTGAAAACCTGAAGTGACAAATGCTTTTCGAATTATTCAACAATTAAAAAAGGGCGCTCCGGAGCGTTCATAAGCTGAAAAACTGGATGCTGCACGTATGAAAGTGGCATACAAGCGCGCTAACGATAACACTCGAGAAGGTCGAATACTACGTAGGCAACAGCAAATCGATATTCTAGAAGCTGCGATAACGGCTGAAGAACTATTATACGAGTATGGTCCAGGAATAGATGAAACAGTGTAAATAATAATATAAAAAACTCGTACCTGATCGAAGGATTTTTATTTTTTTTTAATTTCGATTTATAACAATTAATTGTCGATTTTTTCTCGAAACTCTGAAAAATATTTCCTGTGGCCGCCATATTGTTAATTTTATCTATTAATAAAACTAATTTCTCTTGTCCGATTGATTTTGGATGTACCATATCTTCAAGGACTTGTGATGATCACCGCAAGGGACTTCTAGAGAAATGGGCTCCACACAAAAACAGCGATAACTTTTACAATTATAAATTAATTTGTTTTTTAATTTTGCTAAGGTCAAATCAAAACATGATGCGTTAATGCTATGTTTTTATTTTTGTGAAATACAGCAACTAACTAGCAAAAAAACATCGTTAAAAATCATCATTTTTTCGGGCCTCTGTCCAGGGGAGTTCCAGGGGGTGTGCCACTGGCATGGGTGGATCGGCCGTCCAAAGTTAGTGGGGGTCGGTCATACATTTGGACTCGATTGGAGCACTCTAAATGGGTCAAAGTGGGATTTGTCGTTCGACCCAAATTGGGGGACATCAGAATTCGTTTTAGAGGTATGGTTCCTTCGGCAAAGTTTCTTATTTTGATCCCTAGAATACGATTTTCACAGAGCAATGAGCGATTTTTAAATCGACCCGCCTTAATGTATATGTAAACTCATATATATTTACAATTCTCTTAAAAGCATTACCGAATCGGCTTGTACAGTTCTAAAGCCAACATTTACTTGAATATAAAATCCATCCATCTGCAACCTCCCAAGTGAGTTTTTTATCTGAGATTACTCCTAGATATTTAACTTTCTCAGACAGACTGAGTGTCACACCTTTCAGTGCTGGAGGACTAAGTCCATTCAATTTCCATTTTCTGATACCGAGATTATCTTGAAAATATTCCGAACTTTTCGGATCAAAATCTACCGCTAATATTAGCATCACTACGAATTATAGTTATGTGAGTTATAGGCAACATCGCCGAAAACGCTTTTGAGATATGCACTTTTTGGTTTTTGATGTATTTCGAAATTCGAACTTGCCGTTGCTATTTTTTTTTTGCAGCAAAAGCATGCTTCTTTAATTTTTCGAACATTTCTCTCTTCAGAATTTTCAATTTTCCCATAAACTTTTGAGCAGGCATCATAGTCGGCCTTATCGTGCAATTCGTGGGAACACAGCATTCTCCTAAATTGCATCGCAAAACCAAAACAGAATGGCTAATTTATATGAACAATTTTTCCACACGCAGGTCACGATAAGACCAAATATTTACCAAACAAAATATAAATAATCCATCCAAAAAGATAGTGTTTAATGTTCTGCTCGCCTGTAAGTATGCAGCAAATTGCGCGCTATGGTTATTACTGCATTCGGCTAGCAAATGACTGCTCCTCTCAAACGGCTTATGACATCGTAAACTGAAATTGTATGCTCTTTCCAGTAAGAGCAGAACTCTTTCCTTGTATAAATTATTATATGCATCGCATCCTCCTCTATGGTTTCAGTGGACTGCTTTAATAGCTCCAACTATGATATTAGGCTCTCATGAAGCACATAACTGATTTTGTATTAATTTTATATGTGCCTAGAAACAAACTTGATGATGTAGAATTCAATTAAATTATATACCTAATATGTAGTTATCGCAATTTTCCAATTGTCATATAACGGCGTAATTATAACGATGAAGAATTAGAAGAATTTATTATGAAATAAACTTTCACATTTTAATGAACTAACCGTTAGTCAGCAGGCAGCTGATGCCTGACGTTCGGGACGCATAGAGAAATGCGCCATAGCCAGTACGCACGGCGATGTGTGGAAAAGAATCTTTGTACATATGTACATATATTTGTATGCATGCATGCACGTGACTATTGTCTGCAAATAGAAAAGTGGTAATAGAAAATAACCAACAACTGCATACATAGGTTGCCTTATTTACGAAATATAAAGAACCAACTGGCAGCGTACAGCTGTTGCTCAACAAAATACGTGTAATAGCATCAGAACATGGAAACATTACACAAAAAAAAAGAAAATCAGAATTGTATAAATTTGAAGGTAGCAGTGCGCATTTGTTGCAGTTGAACGTCTTGAGTGGTTGCTCATTGAAATCATAGTAGTATTGGTGGTATTAGTAGCCACTAGAGAAGTGGATTTGCTGCTTAACTGATTGTACTCCATTGCAGTTGCAACTGGCCACGTGTGCGTGCTTGCTGGCACATTCAGACATGCATGCATGTATGAATCAGTATATGTTTTGTATGTAGTTGCTTGGGTAAGAGGTTGAACTCAAATGCTTATACATGTGTAGGTATGTACATATTGCAACCAAAAATTACGAAAATCCATTTGAAATAGTTTATTTTACAACTATGGAATTGGTTTCACTTTTTGGGTGCATTTCTATAAAATTGCATGCAGTAGTACTCTTGAATGTACGCCAACAAACATGTTACATAATGGATAAACGTGCGCTGAATTCTAATTTAATATATTCGCAATTACCCCTCTCAAATACCAATACTCCGTATATGTATGTATGTGTATATGCAGTGCATAGTAGGTAGTAGCTTCTGGGTAGTTCCATGGAGGTACATATATACCTATGAAATGAGACTTTCTGCTATTAGTCCATAGATGTCGCTAGAAGTCTCTTTAAACCTTCCCAAATGTCTTGTTTTTTTCGTCTGTCATCTGTCAACAATATTCAGTTCGCTGTTTGTTACGTTTCATACAACAATTCATTTTTGTCGCTCTAAAAAATGTCGATTTCGTGCCTTCAAACTACGATTTGCGGGCATCGTTGATTTCTGTTATCAATTGAAGAAAACACTTCTCAAGCTCATCAAATGCTTATAGAAGCTTATGGTGGACATGCTCTAAGTGGAGCACAGTGCTTCAGGTGGTTTACAAAATTCCGAAGTGGTGATTTTAGCGTGGAGAACGAGGACCGTGGCCGGCCACCGAAAAAGTGAGGACGCCGAATTGCAAGCATTGTTGGATGAAGCTGATGGTTAAACGCAAAAAATGATGGCAGAGCAGTTGGAAGTGACCCAAAAACCATTTCCAAACGTTTGAAAAACATGGGCCTGGTTTTAAAGATCGGAAGATGGGTGCCGCATGAACTGACTGAAAGGCAGCAAAAGAACCGAAAAACCACTTGTGAAATTCTGCTCTCCCGGTTCAAAAGAAAGTCTTTTTTGCATCGAATCGTTACGGGTGATGAAAAATGGGCGTATTTCTCCAATTCCAAGCATAAACGATCGTATGGTCCGCCCGGCCACAAGCTAAAAACAACGGCCAATTCAAATCGCTTCGGCCGCAAGGCAATGTTGTGTGTTTTCTGGGATCAGCGTTGTATGATTTGGTACGAGCTATTAAAACCAGGTGAAACAGTTGATGGTGCACGCTACAACGACAATTGGCGCTATACACCGAAAACGCCCAAAATATGCCGATCGGCGTCACAAAGTAATTTTTCTTGATGACAATGCATCGCCACATCGAACAAGAGCGACCCGGGAATTGGTGGAGACGTACGATTGGGAACCGCTGGTGCGTGCGGCTTACTCACCAGACTTGGCGCCTTCCGATTATCATTTGTTTGCATCGATGGGCCACGCACTTTCCGAGCAGCGCTTCAATTCTAACGAAGAAGCCAAAAATGGTTTGCGGCCAAAGACGGTCAATTTTTTTGGCGCGGCATCCACAAATTGCCTGAGAGTTGGGAATAAATGTATCGATAGCGATGGCTATTATTTTTAAGATTAAATTTGTATCCATTTTTTGTTAACAAACGTTTGAAATTGAAAAAAGTCTCATTTCATAGGTATCTACCCTAAAAAGCTTTATTAATTCTGCACTAAAACTGTGCTATTTGTCATGGCTTTTTGGAATTGATTGGCGTTACATCTATCAATAATAAAAATTACAAAATATTGTAAATGAGTATAATCGCAATTTCTAGGTGCAAAATTAACATCACCGTTTTGGCTGATTACTCTGTGTGACAATAAAAGCTAACAAGAAAAATTGTCATATGCACGTGAAACTATAGATTTTATATTTCGCGAATGCTGGGCTGTAGGAAATATTGAAAAGAAATAAAAACTTTAATTACAATGTTTTGAGAACTGTTTTCCATTAAAGCTTCAAAGTCCTTTAAAAAATTAAATTGTTGAGAAAATTGAAAAACAGCAGTACTATATAAAATCTGCAGTTCCACGAGCATATGAAACCTTTTCTGGATAACAATCTTAAAAAGTTAACTTTTGTCGCACGGTGTTATTCGATTTTCGGTTTTCGTTATAATATTTCGAATATTTCTCAAACCAAAATCTACGAAGTGTGTCAATATTTTGCAATAAACTGAGTCTATGACACATCACAGATGTTATTTTGGAATAATCAGAGAAGTGAACACTTCAAATTCCTAATCCTGTTTGAGAAACTTTCTCATTATGTTTGTCCACCTAGAGTTGGCCTCTAAAAATCGGTGGACTTTTACAAGATAAATCCTCATGGAGCTAATATCCTAATAGGTGGAATCTACTGTACAATGGCCGGCCAAAAGTAGTAAAATGACGTTAAAGAGACAAAATTTCATACTAAAAAAAGTTTTTGAGACGCTTTTGTGATATCTCGATTCGGAAGAAAAATGGAAATATTTTTGAGTTCTTTCAGTTTCTTTGATAAAGGCCAAGATACAGGCCACACGACTCAAAATGGGAAAAGGTGTAAGATCCTATCCTGATGTTGTAACAATCTACACATGCACAATCTTGGTTTCATCGAATTCATTCTAGCTCAGCGTCAAAGATGCATTACATTCTGGAAGGCCAATAGAAAAAAATGGCGAATGAAATTGTGGCGAGCGTTGAGTTCCACAATCAGTAAGCTGAGCACTGTAGGAATACTGTTCGAAACCACTTGAATAAGGTTGAATGTAAATAGAAGTTCGCTGTATTGGAGCCTAACGAGTTAAGAAGTGAAAATTTGCGAGTTAAGAAGTGAAAATAGCGAATCGATGTTGAAACGCAATAAAGTCAACTCATTTCTGAAGCTAAATGAGTTATGTTGCAATAACGGTGAGCTGACGCAAACTGTGTTCAAGCTGGATTTGACGTTCAGCAAGCTTTCGCTTTGTGTTTTGTGGAATTGGCAGGGAATCATCTATTATGAGCGGGTTCCTATGGTCAAATTCTTAATTTAGGTGTGTTACTTCAGCTGGATTGGTTGGATTGTCTAAAGAGAAAACAATCGGCCTGGAGTGGCTAACTCTGCAGAATGGAAGACGAATTGCATACCATCAAAACAATACCCGTACACACACATATCAGTAGTGATTCGCCAAATATTTCAGAAAGGTACATGAGAGCTTCTTATGTACCCACGTTTAAGTTCTAGTATAGCGTAAGACGGTTATCTTCTGGTCCTGTATATGGCAAGTTACTACTGGTGGTGAAAGATTCATATTGAGAGAAGCTTGTAAAAGTCGATTGACCCAGTTTTTCCCAATAGACGCGATCCTTTCCGTGCTATGGGACAAGGAAGAGATTGAAAATGGAGAGCTAAGGTTACGAGATATAAATTGGCATCAAACTAAGGGTCTATTCCAGTCATTATTGGCAACCAAAAGATATTTAAGCAGTTCATAAGTTTTCCTAGAACAAACTGAGAATATTCACTGGCACTTTGAAAGCCCACTGCAGATTTCGCAGCTATCTGCACAAGCTTTACAATATAATGCACCGACTCCTGTCGAGTCCCGACGATCAATACCCAGAAGCTCCAATAACCTTCTTCTCGAATGCTGTGGAACGAGTAGACATTTCGGTCCCAGTACAGCCCGAAGATAGGCATATATGCTCATCCCAACCGAGCTCCATCTGAGGTTTGCGGAGGAACTGGATTTGGATGATATATTCTAGTGACCAAACAGCACAAAAGGCCTTTGAGTTGAAATACAAACCTCCTTTTAGAATTATCTTCAATATCGGATTAATCTAACTATCTTAAATACACCCTTCCATGATTTTCACACATTAAGGAACTATGTACATATATTAAGTTATACTTGTATGGCATCCTACACTTCAATAAATATTACTGCAACCCCAAAATATTTTGGAACCCATGCCACAAGCAAATGGTAAAATTAAAAATTGATGTGAAAATTGACTTTTATAGTATATACATACAGTGAAATCAGATATTTACGATGTGCCACGTAGTCAAATAGAAAAAAAAGTAGAATTTTCTGTATATTTATGCACATACGAAAAACATTTTTTCACTTAAAGCGGCAAGAGTGAGCGGGCAATCACCTTTTACATAATTACTGTCCTAACAATGTACACATACGACATATTCACACACGCGCACAAACGTAGGTATGTGTAGGTATGTGTCCGCACTTATGCGAGAACAACAAGAGTCAAGTAAATTGCAGTCATTTGTTAGGAAATGAATATTGTATGTGCCGTAAGCTCTACCGCCTTGCTGCCAAATACTAAATAACTGAGCGAAAGTCCAATGGTTGCTACTGTACGGAGAGTGAACTTACCAAGAGTACAGGGAGACATTGTATACATGGCGTTTTGTAGGCGTTTGAAGTGTTTACAAAACTCATGCACATACGCCCTGTAACACTATGATAGAGATTCTTTGTCAAAGTGGTTGGGGAGAAGGACAATTTTATTGTGAGTTTGCTAAGTCGTGCGACAACAACAAGCACAACAGACGGTAGAAGAAAAAAAGAGAAACAAAGGAAAGTTATAAAGTGTTTTAGCAACAAACAAACATCTGTCGATATACGTTCTGTTGAAAAAGTACTCGGAATTGAGTATAAAAGCCGAAAAAGTTTGGTTGACTTTCAGAACCGAAAACTACACTGCAATTTTCGAAAGGCTTTTGCAGTGCTGTATCTGTAATTTGAGCTCAAGATAAGATAAGCACAAAATTTGAGAACCTACAATAATATTTGAGATTACAGAGAACATTACTTTTTTCTGAAATCCAATCCATGAAAGGGTATCTCGGAGACAAATACAGACTTTCTACGTATTAAAATGGGGCTGGAAATAAAAGTGCTGTACTTTAAGGTACTGTTGCAACATTAAAAAAAAAAACACCTTAAGATGTCACATAAAATAATATATAGAACTAAAAATCGTGCTTTTATACTTCGATTTTGAATTATAAACGATTATACAGATTCCATTTCTTAAATAATATAAATATAAATTTCAGCTAACAAAAGTTAACTTATTTTATATAGGGTTTTCCAATAACAGGTGTTATTGGTGAATGGATTGCGTTATCGAGAGATGATTAACGATTTTCTATGGAAGGAATTCGATGGTGTTGGTCTGGACAGCGTTTATTTTCAAAAAGCACATCTTTAACCCCCTGTGACGTCTTTCTTTGGGGCCAAGTGAAAAGAAGGTCAACGCCAACAGCCCAGGGTCGATTCAAGACCTGAAAGATGGAATTCGTGAGGCTATCGAAGACATAGGACAGCCACTTTGCAATTCGGTTATGGAAAATTTCATGAAAAGGATATTGTCCTGTAAACGTAGTCGTGGTGATCATTTGCCTGTTGTTATTTTCCACTATTAACGGCATACCTTCCACTTTTTAATGAAATAAACATCCAATCATTTATATTAAAAAATAGCATTTTTCTTTGAATATCAAAATAACAGCTCTTATTGGAAAACTCTTCATTATAGCTTTCCAAATGCTCTGATACCAGTCCAATGACGTATATTTCGCATCCAAGACTTTTGTTTACCTTCTATTTTTCCTTCTAAAATAAGTTTCAGTAGATGGTATTTCGGATTTCTCCTAACATGGCCGGGGTACGCTGTTTTTCTTTGTTTAATAGTTTTTAGAAATTCCCGGTCTCTTCGTATTCGTAATAATACTTCATTGTGAGAAATATGATCAGTCCAGGTAATTTTTAATATTCGTATGAAGAGCCACATTTCAAATACTTACTAGCTTGTTCATATTTGCGGTCTTTAGCGTTCATGTTTCCACTGCGTACAACAATATTGACCAAATATAACATTTGACAAAGAGATTTTTAAGATTTAAGTTAAAGTTATGACGGGTAAGGACTATTTTGTACTTGTAAAACGGCTGCCTTCTTATTTCTATCCTTGTTTTCATATCTGAGGAGAAATTTGGGTTTTCATTCAATCGGCAATCTAGATACTTAAAACTACGGATACTTTGGACATTAATACTCAATTTTATATTATTGTATATATTTTTGCTACGGACAACCATGAACTTAGATTTGGTTGTGTTTAATTTGATGCCATATTCTTTATTGTATATAGTTTCTTTCGATATCAAGTTTTGCAAGTCTTCGATATTGGTTCGATATACCGCCCTACATCGGCGTATTCGATGTCATTTTTAGGAACGCCATTGATTTTAATATCCTCAAGAGCCTGTTTACAAATTTGTTCTTCGTAAACGTTAAAATGTACGGGTGACAATATACAACCCTGTCTGGCTCTTTTAAATTTGCGACCTTCGCTGGGCAGCAGATCATCAACTTTTACTGTTGCTGTCTGATTCCAGTAAATATTTTTTATGCAACGTATTTCCTATCGCTTTTCGTGTTTTACTGTGCCAAAGGCTTTTTCGTAATCCAAGATCATCATCATCTTTTGGCTCTACAGCTCTTTGTGAGCTTTGGCCTGCTGCACGTGGGAGCACCATACGTCTCGAACGCTTGCGACTTTTTTCCAGTTCGTTATCCTAAGTTTCTTGATGTCGTCCTCTAGTTCGTCGGTCCATCTTGTTCTCGGCCTTCCTCTTGCTCTAGTGTTGAACGTTCTGGCTTCTACGATTTTCTTCTGCGCCCTCGTACCGTCCACTCTTGAAATGGGACCCAGCCATCTTAACCGCTGCGCTTTGATGCAGTGTATAACATTTTCGCCCTTTATCAGTTGATCTAACTCGTCGTTCCATCTTATCCGCCACTCGCCGTGCTCTTTGATTGCTCCGAAAATTCTTGTGAGTACTTTTCGTTTCGAAGGCTTGCAGTTTTGTTTTATCTGCTTCAATTAGCGTCCACGATTCAGCTGCATAGCATAATACTGGTCTAATGATGGTTTTATACAGAGTCAATTTGCATTGTCGGTTTAGTAGTTTTGATTTGAAGAGTTTCGTTAACGCCGCATGCGATCTGTTCGCTGCTAGAATTCGCTCATCGATGGTGATTTGAATTGTCTCTACTCAGTTTGGAGCTTAAATAGGTAAAGGATTCAACGATTTTAAAAGAAAAATCGCCAATTTTCAGTTTGCCTGATGTTGGTTTATTTTGTCTGGACATCATCATATATTTCGTCTTATCTTCGTTGATTTTAAGACCAATCTTACTAGCAGCAATTTCAATTTATATTATTATTATATATTTTTGCTATGTCATCTGCGTATGTTGATGAGAGCGTATCACCTTGTCTTACTCCAGTTTTAATTCTGAAGGGGTCGGATTTTTTATCTTGATCATTACTTTGGATACAGTTTCTTTCAGAGTCATCATCACTATTCTGGTTAGTTTGTCTGGGATTTTGCATTTATGAAATATGATGGGGATAGCCCTCCTGTTGATGCTATCGAAAGCTTGCTTGAAATCAACAAACAGCATGTGCATCTGATCTGTATCTGATCTTTTCAATTTTGCACTAAAACCTGTACACTGAATAAGGCTCCTCTCGTTCCTAAACCATTTATAGAGCCAAACTGAAATTCACCAGCAGCAGCTTCACATTGTTTATATATTCGATTGTGAATAATTTTTAAAAACTTTATTAGCCCATGATCCACCAAACTTATTATGCTACGAATGCATTTTCTTACATTTTGTTTTTTGGTATTGGTAGCGATGTTAGCCAAACTTGTTTATATTTACTAGAGTCACACATATAATCAAAAATTTGTAGGAGTGACTTGAAGTTATCGTCATCAATCAATTATTTCTCCAACTGTTATAAGTAGGCCCGTGCATTCCTGATCCTGATCCACGTGATCGGTTTCTGGTCTGGTGTCGGTAAACAAATTATATATATATTTTTCCCAAATTTTATGCTTTTCATTTGCTTCAGAGACTAATTCACCGCTTTCGTTTATTAAAGTAGTTTTCATATTCTCAAGCCAGAATATCTTCGAAACGTTTTGGAGATATTTTAAGTTCAGATTCGTAACAGCACTTATATAGATAGGTGAAAATTGCACACTAAACGAGGCCGATGAGCAAAAATTCAACATTTTTTAGCTTAAAATCCTAGGAAAAATTATTTGCGAAAACGACTGTATAACCACGCGAATATTGTTACGGCAATGAAGTTTAAACACCTGCGATGGGCTGGCCACATCATGACGGCAGACAAAGCATACCCACCGAAGACAAACCTAGTAGAAATAGAGGCAAAGGAAGACCAATTTCCGATGGTTGGATGGCGTAGATCAGGACGCTGAGCTATTTGGGAAACGTTGTTGGAGAACTGAAGCGAGGCATATATCGAACTGAAGACAAATGCTACAACAAGACAATACAAGTACTGTGTTGTTGAGCTGACGGTCATCAGTTACTCAAGTGAGCACTTTAACCCTTTCTCAAAACATAAATAATAAAAGTGAATTAAAAAAGGCAGTTAAAGAGCTAGAGTATTCCCCAAAAATTGTGAGCAGGCAATTTTACTCAAGACGACCAAAAACAGGTTACCTATACGGATTTATTCGAGTGCGCAAGAAAGCTTGTTCCCCTCGAGTAACATATTTGTAAAATTGTTGAACTGTGTAATTTGAAAAGCGCCAGATTTGTGGAGAAAACCTTCATGGATTTTGTACCACAATAGCGTGCCAGCTCGCAAGGTTATTATGGGGAACGCATTTCTGGTCAAGAACTCATCAGTGATTGCTCTATTCATTAGCATAAATGTATTTTATATTTTGGAAGAAGCTGCTTGAACAAAAGATTTTACAATCGATTTTAATAAATTAAAAAAACAAATTGTTTTTTATTTCCTTACCAATTTACGTTACTTTTTTAACAGAATGAATAGAAGCACATCTACAAAAGTATACAATTTATATGTGTGTACTAAGTCCTTGCTCAAAAATTCCAGAAGCTATTGCAGCAGCAGCACGAAGCCCTGCCAGTGGCCACAACAGCAGAAATAGAAGATGCAGTAGAAACATGAGCAATTACAATAACTCATAGAATATGCATGTGCAGCATTCTTGTGCAATATTTGTTGCTGTTGTACTTTGGTTCATTTCACTTTGATTATTTTGTTTTTACTTTTATCTTTATTTTGTTGCTATTTTGTGTGGCAGTTACTTCTTTGCTAAGTGCACTTGCAAGGACTATTATCATCCTACTGGGCTGCATAGTTCCTCTGCATCCTCTTAGAGCTACAACGTCATTACATCTTCTTTCCTCACATGCACTCGCAAGCATACATACATACACATACATACATGTAGCGCAAGTATGCCTTTTGTTTGGCTATGAACGTCTGCTTCATTCGTAGGCATCACTTCAGGCAGTCGGATGTTTATAAATATTACTTTGGTTTTATTTTGGCTTAATTTCTGTTACATGTCTAAGAAGTTTCGCTTACATTAGATTTAATCTAGCTAACACTTTCGTTACTCATCTACCAACATGCGGACACATACTTGTATGTGTGTAATCTATCACAGCTCTCTACACCTATAAATAACTTTTAACAATATTATGGTTTATACAAATACAGTTGCCCTGCAGTGACAAGTCAAACGCTCGAGTTCATGAACTGGTATTTGATAGAAAGGTTGAACTAGTTTGAAAGCGACTAGTTCAGTACTAGTTCTAATTTATTACTATATTAGTACTAGTTTGAAAATAACCAATTATTGAACTTGTATTTGATAAAAAAAGTAGAACTAGTTTGAAAGACTCTATATTGGAACTAGTTCATACCATAAATAAATATTTTATAGAGAAATGTGAATTAGTTTGAAAGTGATTAGGTTAGAACTGGTTGCAAAATAAGTAATTCTAGTTTATGAACAGGAATTTGCTGGAATTTGTAACTAGTTTGAAAGTTACTAGATTAGTACTAGTTGAGAAATACCCAATTCTGGTTCATGAACTGGTATTTGATGGGAAACCTATAACTAATTTGTAAGTGACCAGATTAGTAGTATTTGATGAAAAAAGTTGAACTAGTTGCAAATGTAGTAGTTTACCAGTTGCAAAATTGCCAATTCTAGTTTATTAACTGACATTTAATAAAAAAGTATAACTAGTTTTAAAGTAACTAGAATCGTACTAGTTGAAAAATGATCAACTCTAGTTCCTGAACAAGTATTCAATGGAAAAAATTGAGCTAGTTTGAATGTGACTAGACTAGTACTAGTTGCAAAACAGCCAAATATGTTCATGAACTGGTATTTGAGGGGAAAAGTAGTGTGAAACCTCGTTAACTGGAATAACACTGATGTAGAGATTTACTAGGTAATTAACTGGTATGATGTAAAGGCTCACAATTAACAATTCGTAGGACATTGTCCTGTTAAAAATAACATTGAAATAGAAAATATTAAAAGACGAACTATTTCAGCTGCAAAGCAAATTAATAGTAAGGTAGTTCAGAAAGCAAATGGGTCTGGTGGTGAACGAGGACAAAACGAAGTACCTCCTGTCATCAAACAAACAGTCGGCGCACTCGCGTATCGGCACCCACGTCACTGTTGACAGTTATAGGTAATTTCGAGGTTGTAAAAGACTTCGTTTATTTAGGAACCAGCATTAACACCGATAACAATGTCAGCCTTGAAATCCAACGTAGAATCTCTCTTGCCAACAAGTGCTACTTTGGACTAAGTAGGCAATTGAGTAGTAAAGTCCTCTCTCGACGAACAAAACTAACACTCTACAAGGCTCTCATCATGCCCGCCTTAACGTATGGCGCAGAAACGTGGACGATGACAACATCCGATGAAGCGACGCTGGGAGTGTTTGAGAGAAAGATTCTGCGTAAGATTTTTGGACCTTTGCTCGTTGGCAGCGACGAATATCGCAGGCGATGGGACGATGAGCTGCATGAGCTTTACGACGGCATAGACATAAGATCCAGCTGCTGGGTTGGCTGGGTCATGTCGTCCGAATGGATACAAAGGCTCCGGCTCTGAAAGTATTCGATGCGGTACCAGCTGAGTTGAAAAGATTAGGAGAAGAAAGACTTGGCTTCACTTGGTGTGTCCAATTGGCGCCATTTAGCACGAGAAAAAACGACTGGCGCGCTTTGTTAAGCTCGGCCAAAATCGCGCCAATTAAGAAGAAGAAGAAGTTCAGAAAAGCCGAAAACTCTTTAGGCCTAGCAAAATGATCTGAACCAAGATGACAGAACTTTGGTTTTTCGAAGGCAACGTAGCTGAGGAGTAGATACAAAGATGATTTTAAGCTCTCATTCTCTATCTCAAAAGTGGTTTTAATTTGAGTAATGTTGAGTTTCACCGTATGGCTATACTTGTGAGAGTGCTTGGTAAAGTTACTCACCACTATGGTGAATTGTGGTTTTTCTTAATATTAGAAGCTTCCAAAACCTCCGATTCACATATGACCTGAAGTACTTCGCGATTTTGCACGATTGTGTTCGTGCCTAACACTAGCTGGACCTACTCCATTGTCTAGTCGATGAAAGAGTAAACCATAGATAACTAAGGGTATCCCTAGCTTTAATTTATGCCGATTAAATAGTGCACGGGCCCCTTGACTCTCTTGCAATCGCCACTCTGAGAACTGATACCCATATATAGCGAGATATACGCAACTGGAAGAAAACATTAGTATTCCTATATTAATTTCGAGGGCGGGATTTCAGAGCGAATTTTTATCTCCTTTTTTTAGCATATTAGCTAAGTCCACTTGGAAAAAACTGTTGTGCTCCGGAATTATAAATTTAAGGTTACAGACGCCTCCTCCTTTAATCTTTCTCTACAACTTTGAGCCATACGTGAACACAGCGCCCTGTTTCTAGAAGTTACTCATGGATCATTCTTTCACTGAGCGCAGAACCAATTAACTGCTACTAAGTTATGTGTGCAGGAGTTCCAAGTAGCTGCTTGTGAGTAAAATATTTGCCACTAATCATTCTAAATCTCCTTCTTTTTTCTTCAAATCAGTTGATTAGAAAGGTCGAACAGAGGCACATAAATATTCAACAAGTGTAACTTTACCAAGTAATTTCTACGGTTTACGGAACCAGTTTAGCTGAACAGTGTGAAATGGCGAAAGATATTTAATCGAACCCCATTTTATTTTCCCATTGGGTAATTACAAAACTCAATGCGTATATTTTCATTTCATACAATGCGTGCATACCTATACGCATACATATATAGGCATATGTGTGTAAACGAACTTTTCATTTCTATATATGTAGTATTTGTTATCGCTCTGCAATTATTTATGTGTGTATGTATGTAGTTGTATTTGAGATTGCGGTTGACCACTACTACATCGCTCGGAGGCTAGAGTTTTCGAGATAGTAATTTATTTGCGTGCAAGGAAAGTGAAAATTTGTCATTTGTCTTCTGCTCCACTAAATTAGTCTACATTATTTATGTTGATGTAAAAAAGAATAGTGTTAATGACGTAGAAAGGACTGCAAGTATGCGATGATAAAATTTCTTGAAAATTGTGCTTGCACCTCCGTTCATTAAAGAAAAAGTAAATAAATCTTGAGGGCAGCAACTATTTGTTATTACCTACATATGTAAGTGTGCATATAGTTAGAAAAACTGATGTAATTTTCATAGTGCTAGGATTATGTGAATATCGTGCAAACAGCAGCAATAAAGTTTTCTAAAATTTCAAACATTTTCATATTTACAGAGTGAAGAGAAATACCACATTTGCATTTTTGCACTAAAGGAGCCTCTAGGCGCCTTCTTCAAGAAAAAAAGAATCAACTTCTTATTTGTAGGTATAATAGATATGAATATTGCAAATGTTAAGCATCTATATTTTTATCGTGGTGACAGCATAAATCATCACCCACAAATTTTGTGCAATAGCTGATAGACTACATTTCTTATGTCCTATGAAACCTACAAAATCGTATCAGCCCCAGCTACAGGTAGGATTAGAGCTTGCGTTCTTATTAAAAATAGGCTCTCTAAGTTTTATTTTATTTTGGCTGTCATCATCACTTTATTACACAACAACACGGCAGCCTCGACTTTCCTCTGGTCTGGTTAGAAAACTTAGTAAAAGAAGCAAACTGCAGGTAGCTCCTCATCGTCGCCTCTCATATTGTATACTATGGAGCTCTAAGAACATCATGCTTTCAGGTGACTCCTTACCACATTTTATTTTAAAACTCGTAAACAATTATATTATCTAGCAGTTAACAACTGTGCATACAAAACCACTTTTGGCATTTCTAAGCCAGAAGAAGTGTTAACTTAACGCTGGCTCCAAGAAGCTTCTCCTTCTCTGAATACCTTTGCATAAGTTTTAAACTATCTGTGAGAGTACCATCTCTCACTTGTTATTAGAAACAACAGGCGATGTAATTTTACTAACTATGCAACGGCTTGGCTTCTTGGTGCGCACTGTTTACCGGCACTAACTGAGGAAGAGAAATTCTCTATCGTAAAGAATGTTGCTTTCAGTGAAATAGACTCGTGGTATTGCCTTTAGAACTTCCTGTACGGAAGCATGACTGAGAACCAAAATAAAGCTACATTAATGAAGTGCTGAGATCTCCGCTTTAAAAAGGGGAGTGGACAATTTTTTTATCTAACAAAACGAACTGGGTTTTGGCAGGCTTATAAAAATGTTACTAAACACTTTAAGAAGATTTCTAGATTTGCCTAAGTTTAGTCTTGGAGGGACATCTATGGAAACATCGACGAAAGTTCTGAGATCATTCGATTACGAAAGTTTTTTTTTGTTGAAAAACTCGATTTTCCAAACTTCATCCAAAAGGTGAATGGCGACTAGATTTCTACTGGCGCCCAATTACTAGACTAACTACGATAAACCCACTCCGTATCAGGAAGCATTATAACCTCTACATATATACATGGGTGAATTAAAAAATCCTCCCATCCTTATAATTCTCTAGAGTAGGTATTTTTGGTATTAGAACACTAGCATTTTTAATGTATTCTTTCCCTGTTCCACATCCCATGGTTAAGCTCTTCACCCCCATGCATCTTTACGGCTCTGTATGATCTCACGCTTGTTCTCTTGCAAGGTGCAAACCGCTCACCGATTGCTTTAATTTTTATGACTGAAATTTTGATGTCTAAATAAAAAAAATTATCTTACCTCTTCGTGTTCCCGTTGGAATTTCTCTTTTTTGCGCATCGCTTCTTGTACTTTTAGCTGAAAAAAAAGAAAAAATGCATGAAAGTATATGATTTTTAAATTACAGTACTTTAGTGGAACTCAAGAGTAAAAGCTGCACGTTAGTGACAAAAACAATACCAAGGAATACATAAAATGTGTGCACAAATCTTATTTAGAGGCCTCAACTCACTTTTTTGGAATTTAAAAGTATGCAAATAAAATCGGAAAATTTATGTGCATAATTTTAGCGTGCGAAGTGAATGAGACCAACTTAAAAGTATCAAATAGCATAATGAGTGTATAAAAGTATACAGAAACAGAAAACTTTGAGCTACGATGACACGGCGTATGTGAAACATTTCGTAAACTGGCAGGCGGGTTAGGTGAGCAAGTACTCGAACGCCTAGTAGGGGCAGACGCGTTGAGAGCAGCATAGCGATTTCAATGTCTTAAATTTTTTGGCAAACTGGCTAATTCGTAGGCTTACGTATAGTATGAAGTAAACTGGACAAATTTAGAAAAAAAATTATCATTTTGCAATTTATGCAATGTTGGAAATTTTGTTTGGAGTTTTTTTTACTGAAATATTATCGGTTATTTTTAACATGTTTAAAAATTTGTTATTATTTATTTTTAGGACACTTTTGATAAAATTACCCACTTTAAACACATTTTTCGCAAAATTTAAATTTTTTTATTCAACGTTTTTGAGGGCGAAAACATATTTGCACTATGTGAAAAATACCCCCCTCATATTTTTAATAATTTTTTCATTAATTTCTGAGACAATCCTCAATAACTCCTTAAAGTTTCGTGGTGCGATTTATATTCAAATATCTACATGGAGCTAAAGAAAAATCAGTGTAAATTACTTCCATACCGAAGTGGTTCATTTTTTTAGGGGTTTGGTACGAAATTTATATGATGCAAATTCTGCATTCACAATTCTCGCTTCTAAAATTCTGTATTGCAAAAATATGCTTCAAAAATTCTTTATTGCGAAATTCTGTAGATTATATTAAGAGAACATGATTAATATAACCAGTGCTCGTTTCAAATATGGTTCTAATTGGATTTGTGCAAAGTAGCTGTTCAGCTTATAATTCACCACATACTAAAAACAAAACAACTGCATTGCATAGATTCACAAGGGTATCATAATTGAAGTTAATTTTTATAGTTTATCGGGCCCATTGCTTAGATCTACCTAAATAATTTTACTGCTGTGGGCAAAAAGTAAGGTGAATTTGGTTGTAAAATGAAAAATCTTTATTTATTCTTGTAAATCAATTTCATCCCCTTCAAAATAATCCCCTCTCGATGAAATACACTTATGCCCACTATTTTTCCAATCCCCGAAACATGCCAAATAGTCCATTTCCGGTATAGCCATCAGCACCTTCTTCGATTCAGCTTTTATGTCCTCAATCGACTCGAAACGCGTTCCTCGGAGTGGTCTCTTGAGTTTTGGGAATAGCGAGAAGTCACACGGAGCCAAATCAGGCGAATACGGTGGTTGCGGAACGATATGCGTGGAATTTTTGGCGAAATGGTCACGAAGAACGAGTGCAGTGTGAGACGGGGCATTATCGTGATGTAAAAACCAAGAGTTGTTGGCCCATAATTCTGGTCTTTTTAGACGAATTGCATCACGTAAACGACGAATAATGCTCAAATAATATTCCTTATTAACAGTTTGGCCAGGTGGAAGGAATTCATAGTGCACCACACGGAGCGCTTCAAGCCATCAACACGTTCTCGACCCTCTTTGAAGTCTTTGTACCACTTAAAAATATTTTCTGCGACATGGTCGAATCACCAAATGTCTTCTGCAACATGCTAAACGTTTCCGCAGCCGAAATTTCATTCCGCAAACAAAATTTGACGACACTTCTCTGCTCAATCAAATCAGACATTGTAAAAATCGAAAAATGCACTCTTGGTCGTTTGGTAAACACAAGCGTAAATATATTACTGATAATGACATTCACATGAAAGTTGGCCCAGATGTTGTTAACAGTGCTGCCAACTCATGAAAAAAATAACTAGAGCGAAATTTTAATCCCGCGAAGATTGACAAATAAATTCACCTTACTTTTTGCCCCCAGTAGTATATTAATCAATTCCAACGTTTTACATTCTGCAGGTCTTTATTGAGTCATGTCGCCGAAGGGATACAAACTTTGAAAGTATTCGAGGCGGTACCAATTATTGGTGGCAGAGGAAGCGGAAGGCCTCCTCTGCGCTCAGAAATATCAGGTGGAGAAGGAAACCACTGGCGTGCTCTTTTAGACTCAGCCAAAATTGCGCAAGCGGTTATTGCGCCATTTCAGGCGCACACTTTACACAATTTGGAAATTCATATAGAGAACGATGATCTCATCATGTGATATTTTCATACGACCTCATCATATGATCCTTTCATACGATCCCATCAAATGATCTTATCATACGGATTCATCATATGATATTTTCATGAAGTGATTGTCAGATTTCATTACATGATCCTTTCATATGATCTCATCATGTGATCTTATCATACGATCACATCATATGATATCTTCATGCGATATTATCATATAATCTGGCATATCTTTGTTGTGTGCAATTCTTACAAAAAAAAAAAAAAATATTTTTGATCGATATTAAAATGATTAAAGTATTTTATGTAAAATATATTGGGCATCATAAGATCATACCGTGTGATCGTATGGTAATAAATATCTAATATTTGGAAGACGAATATCTTCCGTATATGAATCATTCTAGAAATGATTGTCATCATCATGCTCAGCAACCTCCAACTATATTTGGTGGGTACATATATACAAGTTAGTCTTTCAAGCGATGTGCTATTATTTTGTCAGTGTGTCAGGATCAGTTTAAGTAGCGTAATTCCGCGCACGAATCAAAAAAACCAAAACACAAACACAGTCTACAGCAAACCGGAACTAGATTGTTTCGACAACCAGCTACAAAAAAAGCAATTCAAAAGTGAGTAAGCGCACGCATAGCGTCAGTTGTTGATGATTCAGCCGTGGTGACAAAAGAACTATACGTTTGCTAAAAATTGCACGAAACCGAACGCGCCACCGTATACAAATTGAGCTAAGCGATGCATTTGAGTTAACCCTTAACTTTTAAGTGTGAGTGCACAAGACGTAGGTTGATGAGAGTCGCAGAGGCTAATAAGGAGGAGAGGTGCATGGCAATGCCAACACGGACAAAAAACTGCAAGAAAAAATTGGTTGGTAATACACATAGAACCAGAGCGAAGAATGGAAGCTATATAAGACTTTCAAGGCGTATTTTTGAAAGTGCGCATTGTATCAGCTATAAACGGCAACAATGTGCCAAAAATTCCACGGAAGTGTATAACAACATGTGTTCGAAGCGCAACTTCTTCGGCAGTAGAACATATGCTCGTGGTGTTAGGGGAAAGTATGCATAATACATGGCATAAAGAGGACAGCGACGAGAAGAAAAAATACTAAAAACAAGCAACGACAACAAATTTGTACACACCCACACGTACAGCATCAGGCGTTCACCTGCGCATCAGCGGCGCAATTACTTTTTTCTTATTCGCATATCTTTATTGCATTGTCTCTGGCTGGAAGTTACACGGATGGCGCAAAACACATTTTTGTATGCCTGTGTATATGCTACCTCTTAGTGTGTTTGTGCTCTTCATACTTTTGAATTTTTGTTTTTATTTGCTATTTGTTGCCGTTGTTGCAATTTTATGCGCTTGGCGTACTCGAGTTGCTGCTCCTCTGTGTATGCTTTTGCTCTTGTTGAACACACGTTGTTTTGTTGCTGTTATTGCTGTTGTCATTAATAATGAATGTCGGCGGCAATGAACTTTTAATATTGTATACATTCTACTGTTGCTACCGGTATTTTTACTTGCGCGCTACTCCCACCCTGCGGTATGACAAGCCATATCATTACGCGACTGATTTTCAGATTGTTATTGTTTTTGTAACATAATTGTTTTTTTTTTGGAATTTGGTTGCAACTGATGGTTCAGCAAGGTGCGCACCTGTGACATGTTATCCCTTTAGAGGCTGTGCCACAAGCTAGGAAAATAATCCAGCTAAGCAAATAAAGTACTAAATGAAAACCGTTTACCGTTTTAAAAAAAAAATTTACTTAAAACTAAAAGTACAAACTGTTTAAAAGTTATTTGTTGTATTGAAGCCATTGCAGATGCCTTCAGTTTCTATGAGTATTTACGTTTCATTGGACTTTAAAATTGTTCATTACTCATACGCCATGTTGCACACCTGAATGCTTGCTTCATAACAACAAGGTATTTATTTTTCCAGAATATTGAATTCCAATTGAAATGCAATCTCTGCAAGGGTGCATATTTTATTCCTGTATGTATGTAGAGCCACGCTTTGAAGTGTGCAATAAAATGAAAATCTAACTTCCCTTTACAAATTTATTGCAATGCACTTTCGCATACAAATAAGCCGCATAAATGCGTGTAGCTTTTCGTTCTTCACTGAACTTTACAATAAATAAAACTTAAGTGCTACAAAAATAATCTTATTTCATTAGAAACTTACTCTATGGATTGTCTCTTCAAAACTTTGGTGTTGTCCTCCGTTCATTGTTTGAAAATGTCTCAGTCGTTCATTCGCCGCCTAGAAAATATGGAAAATAATTGTTTATTATCTATATAAGTACTTTTATACTTTTTATTAAGATTATACTTAATTCTTATGCAATAGAAATATAAGAATTTCAGATAGATTTTTATATATTGTATACATCTATATAAACTCCATTTTTCCATCGCCAAATGGCAATTATTACCCTTGACTCGTTGGTGTCATGCTGGTAATCAGTCACCTTTTGCTATTCCAGCCTATATTAGGTACATAAATAGTGCAGCCTTTTTTGGCTGCTTACTTTTCACATCGGTCGTAGTGGTATTGAGAAATTGATCGTTGGTCGAATTACCTTTTTTTTGCTTCCATTCAGGAGCGCTGTATAATACACAGCTGTCTTTCCAACACACAATATTCTGAAATAGTTCTATTCTGAAGCATAGTAACGGCCTTTAAATCATTGTCAACTAAGTGCTTTAAGCACTAGATTTAGTGGTTTTCGAAAAATAAAACGCAAAAACAAAAAAAGAATTGTGTGGTGCCTAGAGCTGTTTTTAGTGCTTATTTGCTGAACTAAACTACAATGTATATATATTTCCTATGGATAGTTAATCACGCGGATGAAGAAATATTCATTTATTGTTGTGCATATATGTGAAGTGATCGTGCAGAATTCGGTTGCCGAATCCCCAAGTGACGTAGCAGCCAAAGTTCCCCTCACATTGTCATAGATAAATAGCAAACCTAGGAATCTATCTATTTTTTTGCTGGAATGTTGGTACAACTGTCCTCAATAACAGAGTTTGAGCGTGTACTGTCAATTAGCTTGTTTTCGGCATTTTCATTATGGATAAAAATATCGAACAAAGAAGTTGTCTTAAATTTTGTGTTTTTAACGGCATTTCGTGTGCCGAATCATTCAAAATATTACAGAAAGCCTATGGCGAATGTGCTTTATCAAAAACACGGGTCTACGAGTGGTATAAGGCCTTTGCAGAGGGCCGAGAAGTCGGGAAAGATTTGCCCCGATTTGGTCCCCCATCAACGTCCCCAATGGATGAAAACGTTGACAACGTCAAGGAAATGGTGCTGGAAACCCATCATTTAAGTTTGAAGGAGTTAGCTAATGAGCTTAGCGTGTCTCACGAATCAATTCGCAACATTTGAGACCATCAATTGAGCATGAAACGCGTGGCTGCTTGACTCGTTCCAAGAGAGATTGAATTTCTTTCAAAAAATTCATCGGAAGCAGGTGACTGAAGACATGCTTGAGCAAGTGAATTCGCACCCAACCATAACCCAATTCCAGCGCATCATAACAGATGATGAGACGTGAGGAATATGAGTTTGACATTGAAACCAGTCAACAGGCGCTGAATGGCGATATCCACACGAGCCGAAAAACCACGCCAAAATCGGTCAAAAGTGAAAGTAATGCTACTCGTTTTCTTTGATTACCATGGTGTTGTGTTGTGCACTCGGATTTTATTTCAAATAGTTCTACGGTAAATTAAGATGCGACGTTTGAGAGAGAATGTGCGTAGGAAACGTCCCAATTTGTGGAAAGAAAACTCATGGATCATTGCACCATGATAACGCACCGTCTCACAAGGCTCATATTGCGAACACTTTTTTGACCTAAAACTCGACAAACATCATCGAGGAGAGAATTCGCTGAAGGAGCTGAAGAATATCTTTTCAAACGCGTTGAACAAGTCCTTTGATGACTGAACTAATTGTTGGCATAAGTATGTTCCTTCGAATGTAGCCTATTTTGAAGGCGAGAAAATAAATTTTGATGATTAAACAATTATTTTGTGTTTTATTGAACAATTACCGGCACTCTTTTGACAGAATGTATACGCCATTCTTATTTTTCTACAAAAGTGCTTTAGGGGCCTGCTGCTTTGAGGCCTCAAAAATCGAATTTTTTTTGCATAAAAGGCTTCCCAAACTATCCAAAATCCATTCTCATTTTTTTAGTAAAGTGCTTTAAGGGGGGAGCCTGCTTTAGATGCCTCAAAAAGTCGATGTTTTGTTTTTTGCATAAATGTCTTTCCAAACTATCCAAAAATGTGACCTCCAAATTTCAGAAGCAAATTCAAAATATTTTCGGAGTTACAGAAGAAATTGTGAGCAAGCGTCGAGCAGGTATACGAGCGGCCGGTATATATACAAAAACTTTGACGCGCGATTCCTCGGTTTTTTATTTTTATGATGTTTCCTAACTGGCAGAGAAAGATAGGGAAAAAGTTAAACGTCCTATCGAAACGAGTTAACATAGATTGCATTTGGAATTAAATTCTCTTCTAGTTGAACCTGAAAAACCTTAAGAAAGTTATGATTACTCCACTTTTTAAACAATCTAAAGTGAATTTGTTTTTCCAAAAAAATTTTTTTTTTTTTAATTAGCGAAAAATTGCTGAATTTCTCAATTTTTGTTTTAATTTTCTTGGTTTAACTAGAAGCTATACTATACTAAAATAAAATTTTTCTTTGGGTTTTTGGTATGAAATGAAAATTGCGACCTGCATCTTTGCCGCTGCACGACACATGCACACTCGAGGCGCCTCGGCAATATGCTTGTACCAGGCATAAAATGACATGTATTTTACTGAAAAAATTTGAGAAGACTGTTGAAATATATTACAATTAAACCTGAAAGTTTCGTTTCAATCGAATATTTTTTCCCTTCCCAAAAAAATCCACGAAAAAATCGATTTTGTGAACCCTCTAAAGCAAGTTCCCCCTTAAGAAGTTATACAAAAAATTAGCTTCTGGCATTGACTTCTATTTACTATATGCACACACCAAAAGCGTGATTTTTTCTTAGGCCGTTACTGCTTGCGGCCATAGGTATGCAAATATTGCGTCTTTTTTAACACAATTGCTTTAAAGCATAGTTATTCTTAAGGCTCAAGTGTTTCCAAAATTTTACCAGGTGGTAGAAATACTCAACATTTGAAGCCAGCGCACAAACAATTTTTTCTTCGTTACTAACCGCATATTCACCTTTCCTTATCATTTTTGTTTTTCATTAATTAATAATTAAAAATTATTAAAAAATGTTTGCTAACTTCGCATTTTTCTGAGAACGTGACCTCTGTGGCCTATTCATGTGCCACATATTTCCTTAATCTTTTTAGAGAAATTCAACGTTTGATGATAATAGATAACATTGTGGTAAGACCTTTTGACCTTTTCTGAAGCAAATAATTTATTTTGTCTCTGGGGCAGTTTGCTAGCCTACTTATCGTAAAATTTTACACCATTGCTTCCTTGGAAATTTCCACAGAAATCCTGTTCATTGCATTTATCGCGAGCTCACGTCGTTCTTCATTTTATAATTAGACAATTCAAAGTAAGTATGAACAGCGAACGGCTGGCGATGGCAGCCTAATCGCAATTTGCTGGCGCTGAATTTACTGCTTCCGCTTTTTGTGGTGTCCGACCACCTGCGCTGAGCTTCCCCCTTTCTTTGTTGGCAACTTTTCAAATGAAACTTTTGTGCACTAAGGCACAATACATATATATAAAATATTTATCTTTATGTGCGAGTTTGCGAATTTGTGTGTTTGTGCGCGTGTCTTCTACCGTTCTGAGTTATTTATGTATGTGTTCGGGGGTGTTAAACACTTGTTTACTCGGCTGTGTGCTATCTTGGCCGCCAATGCCATCGCCAAGTTAGCGCCACTGAGACTGTTTCATTGCCAAGAATTTTCACATTCTACACTTTTTTAAGATATTTTGGTCGTACACTTGAGCCTTTTATGTTACCCCTGTTAAATGTTGGTTTTATCAAAGAAAAAGTGTGTCTTAAATGAATCCTTTTGGAATAGCAGATAAACATGGGCAACGACTACGACGACAGCATCGGCGGCGCATTTAACCTTTCTATTGCAAACATTTTTTGAAGAAGTGCAGAAGAAAGACTAACAATGGCGTAGGCACCAGGTGTGTGCGAATTCTATGGTATGGACGAAAAAAATTGCATATCCCTAGGGCGAAGATTAAGTATGACAACAAAAGAGTATAAGTGATGTGGGTATGAGCAAAATTCGTGTTTGGTTTCAGTAGCAATACAAGCAAACGACATTAAAGCAAAAAAAAAACATAATAAATAAATAAAAATATAAAAACAAAAAAATAAAAAAAAACTCGAATAGCTAAGAAAATGTAAACAAATTTTTGTTAAAACACTACATTTAAAGGACAAACTCCAAAGACTTTGATTGCAGGTAGCAAGAGACCAGCTGTTCCCTTAAGGGAATACCTGATGAAAAATGCAGCGCACAATGGTGAAGGAAGGAAGTGTATACACTAGCGTCCAGCTGGAAACATGCAAAGATACATACCTACAGTATTGGCAAAAACAAAAGCACTCCCTTGACACCTTTTTCTCATTTATTAAGTGTTTTATGAAACTTATGTTATGACATCTACTAAACGGCTAAACATTTACAAAATAGCTCGCTTTTCGCTTGAACAAAGTTCACCCAATGGGCTGAAGAACGCTTGGTTGGCGATGGGCATTTTCTCCGGCGGTGAGCATTTTAACGAAATCTACACGCCATTATACAAAAGCCGAATGGTTTGGTAGTGCATTTGGTGCGTATGTGAAAATAATGATAAGGACCAGCTTTGCTTTCAACAGAATGCTGCTACATGCCACAAAGCCAGCCTTACATGCAATCTTTAGCGCATGCCTTAAAAAATGGAATAATAAGACGGGAGAGGCCAATTTGCAGCTTAAATGGAACGGTTTGATTATCCTCTACTCTTTTTTACTTTTTATTATTGATAGATTTACATCAACTATTCACAGTTTACTAAAGAGTTCAAAGATGAAATCGAAAAGTGGTGGGAAAAGTGCCGAAACTCGTAAAAATTTATAGAAAAATAGTTTGACAGAATGGGCAATTGACTGTAAAGTTATTTGTGGAAATCATCAGAATTAATTTGTGTTCTATATTCCATAGCAACAACTACTATTTTCATAAAATAAATAAAAAATACAAAAACAAGATAAAAAAAAATCGTCGAAAAAGTATCACTTTATATGTTATCAATGAGAAAATTCGTTAAAGGTTGCCAGTCTTTCGCAAATATTCAAAAATTATATAATAGAACTCATAACGGCGTGTCGTACGTGCTGCGCTTGCAGAAATCTCCTAAAATCAAGATCTCTCTAACGTAGGTGCAAAACTCGTCATTTATAAATCGCTCATTCGTCCCGTGTTGACGTACGGCGCAGAAATTTCCAATCTGAATTTTGCAAACGCGGAGCGTATTTGGTCGAATACCTAATGAGGATGACTAGTATAGAATTAGGCACAATTAGGAGCTGCTAAGTATCTGCCATGGCGAAGATATGGTCAGATTTATCAAGTCGTAATGAATCAAATGGGCAGATCACATCATCCACATAGATGGCGGTAGGCCACACCAATTTCTGCTGTACTACACTCTTTTATGTGTGTGCCACGGGCTGCACACTAAAAACAACTTGGCTGCATAAATTACCAAGGACCTGAAAAAGTTAGGCAACAAGAACTGGAATTCTCTACAGCTGAATCATGTTGAATGGAGGATTGCTGAGGCAACTAAAGCCCACCCTGGGTTTTAGTGCTGTAACTCATCTGGTCCAATAATCTATACTGAAATCTCAATATGGGTATTAAAATAGAAGAACTTTTGACATCTTTGGTGAAGAAAACTATTTTTACATAATTTTTACCTACTTTTTAGTAATTTTTTGTTTATTATTCATATAAAATTCATAAAAACGTATAAATAGATTATCTTATATATATTAATTGTAGGCTAGTTTGGACCGAAATAAATTACAAAATAAATTGTTTAAGAAGCTTAGTAAAATGTACCTCTTGCTTTGAGCAAACTATTGTCGCAGATTTAAATACGTCCACTCCTTAGGATGGATTTATAGCATAGAGAATTTCTTTTTATTACTTTTTTGTAATGGTATATCAATGAAATGCTATCTTTATAAGAGTTCACTAGTAAATCACAAAATCTTACCTCGTTAGGATAACGTTTTGAGGTGCTACCAGCGTAACGAGGAGTTCGACCCAATAAAGGGTGCCAACGAAAATTATGTATAAAATATAATAATAATGCGTATAATTTATATAATAATTATATAATAATAATAATAAAAATCTACACAACTTATCGCCCAAAATTAGCTTGTCATCGTTCCTTCTAAAAACTCAGGAACATTTGATCGATCTTCACATAAAAGATTGCTTGAATGCTGGTAACTTTTCGGCAGTTTAAAATGCCTACATTACAGGTAGGTCAACCGATATAGCCCTGCACTCACTTCTGGGTGCTATTGAGAAATCTTTCTCGGCTAAGGAATATGCTCCAGCAGCCTTCCTAGACATTGAAGGTACGTTTAATAAAGTTTCGCCCGCGAAAATACTCTCGGCTATTTGTAAGGTTGGAGTTGATATATCTTTTTGGCAAGTAGTCGGTAACCTGCTAGTTAGTCGGAAATTAACTTCGAAATTAGGTGTTTATTACACCTTGCGTAGTATTGAGGGTAACCTTTCAAGTAGATGTTATTTTTCCGCTACTGTGGAATCTGGCAATCGACGATCTGCTTTCAGCTCCAAGCGATCTAATGCAGGCCGACAAGAAATTAAATTGGAACATGGATTTAGAATACAGAGAAAGTAAAACTATTGTAGCTCTATTTTCATGCCAAATGGCCATAGAACGCAGGTGAGGTCTTCTCCCAAGAACGCTCTGTATGGCTGGCTGTATGTGACGGTTATCAGGCCTATCCTCCTCTACGGAACTATGGGTTGGTGGACGGCTCTCGATAAGACTACGTTTAGAAACAGGCTTCAGAAGGTTCGACGTATGGCGCTTAAATGTATAAGAAACTTATTTATTTGGTTGGGGATGTAGTAAGAATCCTCATATTTTTTTGAACTACAGTGCATACGGCCAAAGGTAAGATATTTTTACCTCGTCAGCTCTAGTGCCACTAACGACTACTGACAACATCTGTCGAAAATCTCTAGAAAACAAAATGGTACAACAACCCACCGGAATGTCTTTAATCCAAAAGTCTTGTATCATTGGGTTCAATACAAGGACAGAGTCTACACTCTGTCTCATTTCCAATGTGAATTTTTGAGACATGGTAATTTAAGTAATAGAAAACCTGCCATTTTTCTGCTATTTACTTTACGCAAGTTATGCAATTCCTTATTGTAGTCAAAACCTCTAATAGGGCTTTTGGATTGACGGAGTACTTATGTGACTTTCCGACGGATAAAATCAGAATGCGCATTCTGCCTTCTGCAGCTACAATGCATGCAATTTCACCCATTGATCTCACTTTGACAAGAAAAGAGTTTATCAAAAATGTTGCACCCGTGTCTCCAGGAGCATCAAGGAAAAATATTTCTTTTCGTTATTAATTATAGAAGAAAATGGCGCATTATAAAGTTTTTTTTTAATAGAATGCAATCGATTCACGTCCATAACAATTTTCCTTGAGGTACACTTTCATATCTCATAAATGCTAATTTTTAGATATCTAGACTCTCACTTTTCTTGCAACACCTGCAGATATAGCAGGCTTAAACTTTTCGCAACTGGTAAATTTAATCATCAGCTTGGTAATCATCCTTCAATCCCCTTCTTCCGTCTTGTCCCTTTTTCGGATTTTGTTTTATTTTCCTCTCTGTTATTCCTCTATATGGCATTACAATGCACGAATTTGATTCTTTGTCCAAGTGGGCTTGGGCAGCCACTTATCCTAACCTAACCTAAACTTCCATATAGGACCTCACATCTTCCATCCTGAAGGCGTTCTGGATAAGCAAACAATAAAAAAATGTCACCCATGCTAATGTTTTTAATCCAAAGATAATTCGATATAATTTTTTATATTTATTCAATGAAATTTTTTGAAAAACGTTTGCAAATGCCCTCAATTTTAGGTAAAGATTTAAAAACTTTTGATTAAAAATTGCGGAGCTTCTCTTTTCTTTTTTTAGTCTCCCGGAAGTGCGCCAGCGTAAGCTCATGACTGCTGTCCTGACGCCGAAGTAACTATTCAGTTGTCTTTCAATTCGCCGCACCGGGTCATAGATCTGCGTACAAGTAAGATAAGACTAAAGCTAGCTTAGGTTAAAATGGTTGCCCAAAGAGTGGACACCTTGATCAAATTCAATTCATCCTTTGTAATAAAATCTATCTTACATTTCCAGAAATCATTCCCCTTAAAAATCAAAACTACTTAGTTATTCATCACAGCTAGTTGTGAGCAACTTTCCCACAAAACAAAATAATTAACTGCAAATATTTTGAAACACATATCACTTTTCTTGGAAGCTTCTTTATCTATATATGTACATAAATTAAAAATTATTGTTGTACTTACCCTGACTTGTGCGGCAGTTTGTTGATTGTTACGATCCCGTCGATTTACAGTTTTCAGACCTTTCAAAAGTCTCGCTAAGGTGGTACGTTTCTTGGTCTCGCGACCTTCTGCAAATATTAAAAAAGGTATGCAAGTGAATTTGGAATTCTCAGATATCTATGTAAAAATGAACTGTTAAATATGAACTAAAAATTTTGTGATTTTTCCACAGTTGTAAAATGTGATCATTGTTATACCCAAAATGTAAATAAAACAAGTATTTTTAGCATTATTTGTGAGATAACTTGCAGAGTCGACTTCTAAGGATCTAATTATTTTGCTCATTTTTGTTTTGGTCACCATTCTTCATGCCGCTTGGTGCACCACTTTGCAACATAATTTTGGCTTAACTTTCTGATTCGAAAATCAGTAAACAATCTTTAGGTGCTATAAAAAACCATCAAATGAGCAGGAAGAAGCTGAAATCCGCTACAGTTATTTATGCAAACGACAGATGACACATCACGTAGAAAAACAACTTCACATTCAGTCACTCAAAATTTTTAATGGAAAGAGCTAAATATCTAGGCGCTGATAGGCTAGGATAAAAAAGTTAGGGCTCACAGTTGCAAATAGAGCACGCAAAGCAACAGCAGCGATGTACTCCTGCAGCAGGACAATTGGGAAAAAAATGCGGAATACCTAACGAACCTCCAAAAATGGAATGGAACCGCCTCTATGCTGCTACATATGTGGTGGAACGCCTTCTAGAAGAGTTTGAATATTAAATGGACTAAGAAGGTTCATAAGCTCGAATGCTATCGAAAACAATGCAAGCGACGTTGACCTACCTTTCAGCAGATCTACAAGCAAAATATTCCGATAGTAGCGCGATAATAAGACTAAACACTCTAAAAAGTTGCGCTGATGGCAAGATCTTCAGCGAAATTTCGGAGCTTATTTTCGGCCTAACTAAGATGTTTAAATTTTGTATATTAGTAGAACAAAATTCAGAGAAAATTGCGTAGTGTAAATCAATAAACTTCCACTTCATTATTGCTACTCTAGTTACAGTAACGCAGATTTCTTAAGGCAGCTGAAACTCTGAAGGGAAATGGATGCACAGTGGGTGTCGTTTGAGGTGTGTCTATATACCATCTGTTCCGCATATTGTCAGTAATATGAACGAAAATTGACAAGCGGCTGTTTTCAGCAGAGAACTGCTAGGGTGATCATAGCAGAAATTGCTTGCTAAGTATGATGTTATGCTCCTGACGAAGATGGTGTTGAGGCGAAGCAGTTCAGAGAGTGTTATGCTGACACGTCTGTAACTTCATCAAATGCGTCCTAAGAATATTGTAGTGCTGATTGGACTTCTAAGAGCCGAGAAGGAGAGAAAACTAACGAGAATGACACCCAATAACTTTGAGAATTTCACAGTAGGAATTGGTGGTTCATCAACTCTCCGTGCAGCACATCAACGCTCAAGCACAACGAAAACAGAAAGAAATCCGCACACTATTTGTCCTTCCGTTTAGCTATTTACTACCCATGTATTACGAATGATTGTGTACGGATGGAGAGATGAGTTCTCAAAGTCTACTAATAGTTTTGTGTGGCTGACAGTATAGTAATCCTTGAACAAATTTACCGCCACTATGTAGTACAGATCTCACAGGCTTCATCTGTGCCTTTACGGCATTAAGTTCTGTGGTGGTGCTATGAGGTATTTCGTGTCTTCTGGAGGAAAGTAGAGTTAATGAAATTACTTTAGATACCTGCTACTTTTCAGGCATATATGTATATTAAGGACCTTATTGGGAAAATCTACGACCGCTGTTTTAGCATCAACATGCTTTTTCCATTGCGGCTAATGGCTTTGGTGGCTTTAGCCTTTGGCAGGTGTGCAACCATTGCGAAATAAATCTGAGAAATAAATTCATATTAATCGGATAACTTACCTGCATTAGGTGGAAATTCGTAGAAATACGCTGATCTTGGACTTAAGCAACTGCAATTAGAAAGAAGATATTGCGAATTATTAAAAGTCGTTATTAATGGCTGTCTGTGCAAAAGTTTAAACAATAAAACAAAATAGTGGCCACAACTTCAGCCTTCAACTTACTTTTGTTGCAGAAAATTCAAGTGCGCTACATTTGGCGGGAGAGTTTGATGGGCTTGCAGTGCTTGATGGTGGTGGAGTTGTTGTTGCTGTTGCTGGTGCTGCTGCTGCAAATGTTGTTGGCTACCTGGCACTAATGGTAATTGCTGCTGCTGCTGTTGTTGCACTTGCGCCTGTTGCTGCTGGTGTTGTTGCTGCTGCAATGTATGCTGTTGCAGTAGTTGCTGCTGCTGTGTGAGGCCGCCACGTGCAACACGCGGCGCAAAAACACCATAACCAAAACCGTAGATTTCGTCCTCCTCCTTGTCCGACAGACAGCTCGAGGGCTGCAATAAAGGCGAGCAAAAAATAAAATATGTAAGTTTGGATGGACTGACTGTTAGGCGAGCGTAAGAAGATTTTTATGCCTATATGTGTTAAATATGTATGTATGAGTAACCTAGTAAATTAAACCGAGTGAACCGAGTGTTAACTACTTTTCTGCTACAGCAACATTTCAAGTTGTTGAGAAGAAGAAGTAAAAAAAAATTTGGGGAAGAAAATTGCAACAAACGCTGAGAAGTGGCAGTAAAATAAGAATGAAAGTAAAAATTGGAATGCCAAGCAAAAAATATAAATATTTGTTTAGTTTTGCGGCACAAAATACTTCTGAACTCTTGCCGTTTTGTTGGTCGGCCGTAAACATGGCTCGAAAGTAATTTGAGAAGCTTTCATGCTGCCAAGTGTTTGTGCAACTTTTACGCTAAAACGGATTAACACCTTCGGGAGTTGATGTTGCTCACAAAAACACAAAGAAAAAAACCACAAAAAAAAGCAAATGCCAAGAAATGGAAAAGTGGCAATACAAATATATTCTATGAATGAGGAATAAAACCAAAGGCAAGCAATGGGTGGAAAAAATTACAGCACAGTGTAAAAAAAAAATATACTAAGAAAACGGTTAAGTATTGGACTGAAAATATTTGAGAAATTTTCTGACCAATGGGAGGACAGTAAAATTAGTACGAAAAGAGAAATAATTCAGGAATAAAACTAACTGGTTGATACTGCCGTTGTTTGCGTAAATTCAAATTTGGCTTTGGCTTTGCAAACAAAGCAAGTAAAACGATGATTGGTAAAACTGAATCCGGAGGCTTGCTATATTACTTTTGTTATTATATATGTAAATTTGAATATACCTAAGAATGCAAGTATTTATGATTATAAAGGGTGGTCCATCTAGGTTTTGGAATGGAACTTGAATTTGTTTCTGCGTCTTCTTCATCTACTTTAATCAGTCTATGGTGAACAAAAGTGTATTACACGGCTTAGAAATTTACTTAAATAGGGTGAATGAAATACTTTTATACTCAGACGAAAGCCTTTGCTGCTAGCACTGCGTTTGCTTGAGTTTATTAACAATTTTATTAAGGGGGGGGTAGGGTCACAAAATCGAAATTTTTTTTCTTCACTCATCTTATAGTAAATCATTTCAAGAATGTTGTGTCAAAATTTTAAGTGGATCGGAGCAGAACTCTCAAAGTTATAGCCTTTGTAGGCACTCTACCTCGAATGCGGAGCATCGATAATTTCTCAGAGTCATTTTTTCAAACGCGTTTTTCCCGAAACGACTTCTTAAAAGTCGGTGCCAATCACAACTCCGAAACTATTCAACCGATTCTTTTCAAATTTGGCACACGTTTTCTAAATCAAAAATACCTCCCCCCTACACTGTTTTTTTTTATTTTTTGTTTTTTAAGGTTGTTTTTCACTTACAAATATGGCGAAATTTTTCGCCAAAAATGCTCGTTTTACGTTTTTTTGCCACCAAAACTACAAAAATGAAAAAAAAAATTTTATTAATGTAGGGGGGAGCATTACGTCATACTTTAACTGAAAAATTCGACTTTTTTAGTTTCAGATGATTCTACGACGAATGCCGATTGGCACCGCAGAGCACCTCTCGAAAAACATATCTCCAAAAAAACTCTGTCTTGGGCTTATTTGTCAATATTTTATTATTAATATTTTTTAAACACTTATCGAAAAGACGTACAATAACATGTAACTGATTTTATTAAAGTATCTTAAGCCATATTTCTGTAAAAAATTCACAAAAAAAGTGTTTTTTTTTAGCGCTAAACCCTACCTCCCCCTTAACATGCAAGCTTTTTAAAATAAAAATAAAGAATAAAATCGAAATAAAATAAAATATTCTTAAAGCAAAACGTAGTGCTAAGTAATAACCGCTTAAAACTTATCATCAAATGAATGCTAACTACAGATTTTTCTAAAGCTTGCGATGCTGTTTCGCACAGTATATTATTGTCGAAGCCTGAAAAAATGAGGTTTCCATTCAAAGTTTGGTTTTTGGTGAAGGTTCTATCTCTCTAACCAAACCTCAAAATTAGTGATGGGTGTGAAGGTGGAAGCGCTATTGTGATACCACAGTTGCTACTCGTTAAACCATTTTGAGTTCAGTGCAAACCAATCGATCTTTGAAGATTTTCAGCAGAATTAAATACTTGCTATTCTGATGCATCAGTACTACAAAGTGATTTGAACAATCTATTCGAAGGGGTAATAGAAAAAAAAATGTCGCTTACCATGCTAGCAAATGTTTCCACAGGGCCTTCGCTAAAGTTCTTAATCCGCATCTACGTAAACTTAAATAGCCTCTAGTTAGACACAGTTAAACAGCCTCAGAATTTTCCTTTGTTAACCCTAGAGAGATAACCCTATTGGAAGTTACGGAGAAGATAACCATACGTCTGTGGGACGTATCATAGTTTTTCTTTATGGTGACAATATTTTTGGAAATATTTTTTACCTTTTTGTACTGCCGTTGGTTCTTTATATATTTCCTTATTTTTTAAATGCATTTTTGGAGAAACTTTTTTTTATTATGTAAGAAAAACTCACATTTTCAGTATTCTTATAAAAAAAACAAAAAAAAAAAACAAGTATTTTGTAAAAGGAACTGCCGTTTTCTCTAAAACTAAACTGAACACATTTATTTCGCTTTTTAAGCTTATTTAGATATAACATTTATGATAAATAAAAAAAAATATTAAGTTTGTCAAATCAGGTACAAGTTTTGCACACTTCATTTTTATGCTCCCCGCATATAGGCTTAGTACATTTTACACACACCATTTCAGACATACGCCTTATTTTTGAGGGGTAATAGGAACAGTATCTTTTTTTCTTTGGTTCAGGTTCTTCTCTTATTGTCTCTTTCAACCTGTTGGGGCAATGCATTTTTTATATTTCGCTTCAAAGCGTTACTCAAACTAGGGGCCTCCAAGCGCCTTCCCATCCATATCGATGTCACCGAACTGGATAAAGTTTTCATAAAGTTTCTTCGGCCAGACGGTTTTTGGTTTCGAGACTGCAGGTTGTGGCAATAAATAACGTATGAATTTACGAAAGCTATGTTAAGCAGTCCGTAAAATATTCCCATAGGCCAACGGTTAGTTTTCCTTGAGCACGACATTATTGAACACATTTGGTCGAACGTGTCGACTCCTCCTCTTGTTTGGTTATAATACAAAATCATGTCTGGTTTACCACTACTTTCATCGATACTGCCTTTTTCGTTGCAGGATGAGAGCATGAATACCATTTTAGAAGGCTTTGGTTTATAGGACAAAATCGTTAAAGGTCCATCATAACAAAATCTGGCACTTCAAACCTTTCGCGATCGTGAATTTTTCAATAATTCCGGAATTTCACGTTTATTGGACCTTATAGTCAATTTGTATGGCTCTTTTAAGAAGTTCTTTGCCAGTGGAACTGACGTAAATCAGTTGTCACAAGTAATATTGCGAAAAGTCCCATGTATTGGTGTGGATAATTCCTTCACGTAATATTCCCCCAAAGGGACGTTGTTAGTATTAGTCGATTTGCCTAGGTATGGAATGACATTGAACATATATTTTGTGGCACTGTCGCAAATCATTACAATTTTGATCCCATATTTATTTAGTTTATTGGGAATGTACATCTTAAATGGACATCGGCCACGAAAACCCAGCAACTGTTCGTCAATTGTGGTATGCGACCCCGGTGTGTAACTGGTTTGCCATTGTTCATCCCAATGAACATATCCCACACTTTTCTGACAGGCGAAAACCGGTCATTAGGTTGAAGAGAAGGTCGCAATGCTTTGTCATTTCATGTCCATTCGCAGGCATCGAATCACCTAGGCAACCTATCGCGACTCATAGCTGAAGTATATAGCGTTCCACTGTAGGTATTATCAAATATTTCATCGGTTGCCAGATGGTTATCTTTTAACGCAGCTGTCAAAACGAGAATCCCAATCAGAGCGCGGAGTTCGTGTTCACTTGTATCCCTATAAGTTGCTGTCGTCATTCCCTCTTTACGTTTCACGGATATTTCCACATTTGACCATTTTACAATTTCCAGAATAATATCGTCGGTAAAAAATGCATTGAAGCAGGAAAGGGGCTCAAGCAATGATTTACATTGTCTAGTAGGACCTCTTGCCGTTCGAACAATGTTGGATAAAGAAACTCTGCCAACGTTTTTACCTTTCGACGTTGTCCAGCAGTACTTACTTTTGCTTCTAATAGTAGGTTCAGAAAACGTAAGAATACGGCTATCTGAAGAAGAAACACAATCGGAAGATCCTGTAACTTGGTCTTTCAATAAAGCTGTGTTGATATCACGATCTTCCTTGGCGATGTCCTCATCTTCGACATCGCTCTGAACATCATCTTCAAATAATTCATTTTCTCTTTCAATGTTATCAGATGATTCCGGATCGTCCGATAAACCTTGCAAATACGTACTTATTTCAGTGTCATTTAAGCATCCATTTCGCCCATTGTTCTTGGTTTAACTGATAAAAAAACGAAATCACGATCAAAACAAATTTATT
>JAYXIM010030567.1:0-29874 GCA_037575425.1 Anastrepha fraterculus
TTCAATTATCTAACCATAAAATAAATTTCTGATTCAAAATGAACAACATTATTTCTGCTGTTAAAGCCCGCCAAATCGATAGTTCAAATTCCGATAGCTAGACGGAACACCCTGTATATACATAAAAACATTTTACATTGAGTGCCCCTCCACAACTTACCGCAATAAATTTGCACTGAACTTCGTACATTTGGATTGAGAACTGAATTGCTTGGGGACCACAAATACACAGCTGTGGCTTTCACTGGATTGGAAGATAAACAGGAAAATAAGAAGAAATCTTGTGTTTCCAGTGATGAGGTAGGGTGAAAGGCTCGACATGTAGGCAAACAAGGCGAAACGAGGAAAAGCGAGGAAAGGTGAAATGCCGACAGCAAATTTACTCGAACTCAATACTTTAAATACATAAGTGTATGTAGAGAGGAGAAATAAATATGAAGTTCCTTTGTTTATTTAATTCATCAAGTGAGGGGCACCAGGCAGTTCGAAAGTAACTACATGCAATTTATATTTCTTGTTTTCGTTGTATGTTGGTTTCTTGGTTGCCTGACTTTCGCTTAATCCCCACGGACGTGTCAACACAAAGCAATTGTTTTTAATTCATAGAAATTTCAAAGTCTCGATTTATGGCATTATATAGGTATGTACATATGTACGAGTGCACTTTTTTTATTTTTATTACATTTTTTGGCTGTAGAATGTGATGAAGCGCTGTATCCGAAATTGGCAATAGAAAATTTATCATAACAAAGTTTTTTACAATTTTTTTTAGTTCTTAAATTCTGAAAATATTCACATTTTGGTATTGTTGAAAATTTGTGCCGACTATGTAGACTTTGTTACTCCATTCACAATCAACGCCGGCGCAAGGCAAGGTTGTCTCCTGTCGCCCCTTCTCTACGCCAACGTCCTTGATGACGTCATCAGCCAGCTGACCCCGCACAAAAATGGCATCGTATGGAGTTTCAGCAGACATCTCGAGGACCTGGACTTCTCCGATTACATCTGCCTCCTCTCTCAAAAACTCTCCGACATGCAAGCGAAGGCGGACAAACTAGTCGCGCTGGCACGCACTGTCGGGCTGGAGGTCAACATCGCCAATACCAAGGCCATGAGAGTTAACCACAATAATGCAAGGCAGATATTGGCTGACGAATGCTATCTCGGTTGCATCATCACGGCAGATGGTGGAGCAGATGAAGATGTCAACTGTAGGCTAAACAAAGCAAGGCCGGCATTCGGGCGAGTGCATACGGTATGGGGGAGTTCGCAAATCTCCAAGCGCTCTAAACTACAAATATTCGGCTTATGTGTAAAGGCAGTATTGTTGTACGGAAACGAAGCATAGCTGGTCTCTAACACCATCACACAGAGGCTACAATCCTTCATCAAAAAATGCCTCCGCATCATTTGCAGAATATTCTAGCCGAACACCATCAGTAACAAGGCACTGTGGAGATTAACGAACGTGGAACCCATCCTTTGGCAAATCAAACGCAGAAAGTGACGTTGGATAAATCACACACTTAGAAAACCACCAGATAGCATCACGAGGATGGCACTTGACTAGAACCCACAAAGGAGCAGAGGTCGCGGTCGACCAAAAAACACTTGGAGAAGGTCGATGCCGCGCGAACTAGCAGATGCACACATCTCATGGGACTGTGCAAAAACAAAAGCGAAGAGTCTTGTCGAGGCTCTATGCTCCCGAGAGGAGTGAACAAGGAAAATAAATGTAGAGTTTTTAGAATAAAGCTCAAACTTTTTAGTTTACCATTAAATAACATGTTTTGAAGTAATAACACGAATTCTTAGTTAAATTTGATTTTTGAGAGCCCCCAAGGTAAATAATTGCCTTTGAGGCCCTCACCTCAAAAAATAATGTACTGAAAACAAAAATAAAAGACCTATTTTCGTATCCATTTTACACGTTTTTAAAGAAACACCATTTCAAATGAGGCGAGGGCCTTAAATGCACACTCGAAAATATCATAAAAGCTTCATAAATTGCATCATATATTGATAAGGTTTGACTACTTACTCATTTACCTTTATTTTCAATTATGTTTATATAAATAAAGTTTCTAGAGTTTCTTCAGCGACAAAAAAGGTGAAAGTGCTGCGGTGTCATTTTCCTACTGCATTTTATTTTAGCCGAAGTTTAAGAACCTGCATTCGCGCATAAGTTAAACAAAAAATGATGAACTATTTTTGAAGCCCGCAAGTGCATTTCTGCTCTATGTAAATTTCTGGAGATGTCATATAATAAAACTGTAGGTATTTCAAAAGTTGGAGGAGAAGTGATATATTTATCACCGTTATTGCAAGTTTTTATCAAACGCACATTTTTGGCCAACCACTCTCTTCAGCAACAATCTTTGGGCTATGACAAAAGGAACACCTGCCCACTTAGACATTCGACGTCGGAAGTGGAAATGGATTGCCCCTACTTTAGGCAAACCCAATGGACACATCTCCAAAGCAGCTCTAGACTGGAACACACAGGAAAGTCGCAGATACAGCAGACCATCGAATACGTGGAAGACACTCTTCGAAGCAGAGGCGTTACAAGCAGGCTGCTCTTGACGGTAAGTGGAGCTCCTAGCTTTAAATAAATCTAATTTTAAATTGTTGATTGAGGCTCTAGGTTTCATTACGGAATGATGGAACTAAGTTAACTCAAATGTCAGGATGATCCTTGAAGCATAAAAACAGTTGGCTCAGTCAAAAGTAGCCAATTCATTAATTTTTTTTTTTTTTTTGTTTCAATTAAATACTTGTAATTGCCGGACAATGTGTCACCTACTTAAAATGTTAATTACTCACTAATCTAAATATACATACCGAATATTTTCCTGGCACATAAATTGGCTGACTATGACTATTTGGTAGGCCACCTTGGCTCGAATAGCCCCGATGACCGTGATGCCGGTGGTGTGTGCTGGCGCTGAGGCCACCAATGCCACTGACTCCACTGCCACTACCGCTACTCCCACTGCCACCGGCTGGATTCAAGGGACTTCGTTCCGCCCACGCCGCTTGACGCGCGATTTCTAAAGCACTTAAAATATCTCCAAAGGGAGCCATTAACAACTCACAATAGACTGATGCTAGACCTTCTAAATGACCGCGTTGACCGTCCTGCAAAAATATAACCAATACAAATACAACAATAAGCAAACTAATCGATTTTTGCACAAACAGTTTTATTTTTATAACTCGTTTTTTAATTCAAAATGTGTTTTAATATTATTGTTGTAATTGGTGTTGAAATCTCAAGAGGCAGTAGTTAGGTAAATGAATGGGTGAATTATATGGAGTGGAATGGCGTTAGAAGAAATGGAGATACATATGTACGTATGTGCGAATAGTTAGTTGATTATATTAGTATTGGCTTAGTATGAGAATTTATGGATTGAAATTTAGTGATGCAATTATGTGCTCGTATATTAGTAGTTATGGTAATTATAATGGCAGCTAGTTTTGTTCGTGCAATGGAATGATAATTGGACGGTCATACGGAGTAAAGGAAGTGGTTGTTGTGGTCAAAGTACTTTAAGCATGGAAATGGGTTATTGATTAATTGGATTATATATACTTGAAATGCAATAGTTGTGGCAGAGGTTAGTCAGCAATTTGTGGAGGATGAGAGAGTGCGCATAGCGCATGAGAATGAGCAGTGAGAGAATGATAAACTACGTTTCGAGTGAGTATATTCAAATATTAGTATTGAAAGATAAGGACAATTAAAATGGTTAGTAGATATAATTCAGTAATGAGTAGATGAATAGATAATAAATTATACGAAGATTAGGTATGAATGAGGAATATGAGTAAAAAGTTAAAAAAAGCTAGTGAAAAGGGAATGGTTCGATATTAATGGGTGCAAATTATGTAGAAATTGGGGAAAATATTTTATGATTATGGATATATCACATAAATATATATACAAATATATGAATTAAATAATATACTAAATACTAGTGCCTAATTTTGTATTTATGGCACAGAAGGTTGCGGAGTTTCATTTTATAAAATTTGAAAAATTTCGAGATTTAGTTTCAGCGAATAATTTCTGTTTATGGAGACATGTGCCCCTCTTTTTTGTTTCCACTATTTATTTATTTTTTAATTAATTGTTTTATAAAAAAACGCTCATGCTACACAAAAATCCCATATAACTTTAAGTTTTAAATATTTACAAAATTTTAATAGTTCAACAAAATTTCTGTCAAAATTTTCAACTTTTTGAACAGAATTTGTAGAAATATTCCCCGTACGAAGCTTTGTGGCCCATTCCATTTTAGTGCAAGTTTGAAGTAGCTCAAAAATCGCGTTCATTTTTTGATAAACATTAATTTTATTTAGCGGTTTTGTTGTTTTTTCCTTAGAAAATAAATGTAGAACGTGCGTTATATGAAAGAAAATTCTTAATACTGTCCGGTGATTAGTTAAGGGTTTTCCACGATTTTTACTAAATTTGAATATTAAAGCATAAAAAAATAAATAATTGGCGCGTACACTTCTGTTAGTTGTTTACCGATATTCTCCTCCTATTTGTGGTGTGCGTTTGTTGTTCCACAAATGGATGGACCGACAGTTTTAAGCTGACTCCGAACGGTAAATGATTTTTATGAAGAGCTTGCCATTGACAGCCGTGGAGCGACCGCTTTAGAAACAACATTTTCTATTATTTAATTTTAATGCACGGAGATTCGAATTTACGCACTCCCTATTGGTACTCACTGAGCTCTGACGGCTAAAACGAAAATTAAGCATAAGCTAAGACGCTTATGATTTAATGGAAATGCCTTGCTATTTCACCTTTTGCAAAGGTAACATCATCGCGGGATTTTCTGAAATAGCAACTAAATATGCATTGAGTGAAAATAGTCCGACAAAATTATGCTTATGTCAGTTAGTTATTGGGCAGCAACAATACATAAAGAAAAGTGCAAAGATAGTGGGGATGAGTAAACGAGAGCTCCAACGAAGACAATAGCGACAAGAACAACTACTGCAGTGATAAGAGAGCGGGAGTGTGAATTCGATAATTGTAACGACGATTGGAAGTATAGCTGCGGCGACGGTGGCTTTCAATACCATCAAAAAAAATTTATATATAAAACAACCCGAGTTTTAATCCACTTTAAGCTGACATAATTTATATCAAAATTTATTAGGCTATAAAATTGCATATAAAACTGAAAGATGGAAAAAAGTAGTAGCCAGCGATGGGTAATACTTTCCATGATTCAGTTGTAACCATTTTTTCAGAAGAAAGTTGCATTTTCATCGAAAAACAGCGAGTACTTAGTTGCGCACCTAATATATATAGTTTTTAAATATTTATATTCGCTCTATGATAATAAAGGAATGCGGATATATTCAGATATTAAAATGTTTTTTTTTTTGTTTCTTTTCGCCAGAACAGATATAGTAAAGGGATGCCCTCTGAAACATGTGCTCTTCGAGAAACATCCTTGATATGAAGGTTTTGTCTGAGAAGACTCCTAGTAAAATTTTCTAGAATAATTTCCCAAAATATTTTAATTGCCTAACGATTTTCTATATTTGTTTTTTGAGTGGGTTTCCTGAAGCAAGGATCAAAATGACACTTTCAGGTGGGAACCAATGGGTTAAAATGGTGCACGTAAATATAGTACGTGAAATTTTGTTGCCTGTACCTTAGTGTTTTATTTCGTTCAGAAATGTATGTATTTTAATAATATTTTCCACTTTTTTTAAAACCACTTAGGCCAGGATGTGAAAACTTTATTAGGCCGTAAAAAAATGATTTCACAATTCCTTCGAGTGTACTTTTACTGGATTATTACGCTCTCAAAAAATGTGGAAAATATGATAAAGTCTGCTTTGATTTTGATTGTTGCACAGTGTAATAGCAACATTATTATAACTTAATTTAGAAATATTAACTACATTCCACAAAATTTGACTGCAATAATAATACTCAGTTTTTAAGTACCTACCTCTAATCACTGAGTATAAATTATGTTTCGCATTTGCATTTATATTTTTATCCAAGCTGTCCGACATACTTAAAACCACTTAACGCTATTACTAATGGCGAATATCAAACCTATATGCTTAACACTGCTGGCGCCTAGATATATGCAGCAAACCATGTGCAACATCGCTTGACCGCAACGATAAGGCGAGCCTCAGCCAAATTTTTAATAATCCGTACATACGAACACACCAATTTCAGGTGAAGCAGTAACGGGTGTTGTGGGCTTTATCGCTATGTCGGCTGCATGCACATATTAGACCGACACTGACAGCCAGCTATAAAGCAGTCATGCACGAATAAGCGCCATAATTTTCCCCAAACATTTTTTCTTGCATGCGAAAATTAAAACAAAAAATTGCATATAATTTTCGTGCGTAAGCTGCCATAGCAGGAGCGTAAATTTCATACGCTGACATCAACTTTAGTGGCTAATAAAAATGTTTCGCGTGAAAAAATAACGAGCAAGTCCCAATTGACTTATAAAAATGTGCAATAAGAGCGAAGAAATGGTTTCGTTAATCCAATTAAATTTTGAAAAATTATTGGATTAGGAACAATATGTGAACATCACGCAAGTTTATTGCCAATATGAGATTTATTTAGTCGAAAGAATAAAGGAGGTGAAAGGGAGTCGGTGGAATTTAAAAATAAATCGTAATATGCGGTAATTTTTTGAATTTTAAATAGATGCTACCCACGGATCCATCTGCAAAGTGGTTTTAATTAGGTAGAAATACAAAAGAATATAAAAATTTGGTTGCTTAACAAAATGTTCTTTATATCTGTAAACATACCACCGCTTCCAATCTTGATTGAAAGGGAAGCTCGCTCGAGTGCCTTAAGATTAAAAGGTATATCTGAACTGGGGATATGAAAGTACATTTAAAGATCTTAGAATACTTCCTACATAGTCCCATTCTTCATAGGGATGATATACTATCACCCAAACCAATACTCTTCAGGAACTTCCAAGTTATAATTAATGAACGCACAGACTGGACAACTAATTTTATCACTTTCAAACCTGGCGCTCAGCTATGGTTTACTGATGGGTCCAAATTGGAAAATGGTAGAACAGGGGCAGGAATCAATGGACCTAAATTCAAAAAATCGATTCCGATGGGGCTCTACCCAACAATATTCGAGGCAGAAATACATGCCATTGAAATATTTGTGAGAGAATGTCTTAGCAGGAAAATGGGCGGTACTCACATCTACATTCTTTCAGATAGCCAAGCGGCTCTAAAAGCCCTTCTATCAACAACTATCACCTCCAAATTGGTAAATGATTGCCTAAACCTTCTCAACACGTTAGGGAGCCTCAACATAGTAACACAAGGCTGGATTACGGGACATGAAGGACATGAGGGAAATGAAATGGCTGATGACCTTGCAAAACAAAGAGCAAATATGCAACTTACTGGTCCTGAGCCTTTCTGTGGACTCACAAAAAGCTACACTAATGAATTCTTTAGGAAATGGGAAGAAAGGAAATCTGCTGCACACTGGCTGAACTGTGCCGGTCAGCGTCAAGCCAAACTATTTCTAAGTCCCAACAAAGGAGTATCTGACAAGCTACTCTCACTAAGCAGAGTAGATCTGCGTCTTTTAACAGGATATCTAGGATACCTTACAGGTCACTGCAGCCTGAGGTATCATCTCAATAAAATTGGTCTATCTGAGACCAATGGCTGCTACTTTTGCGAAATGGACATAGAAAGCTCAGAACATGTGCTTTGTGAATGTCCTGTGTTGGGCAGACAGAGACTTCATCACCTTGGTGGTATTGTGGTATATCCATGCAATCTTTGGAACAACAAACCTAAAATTGTGCTAAAAGTTTTAAAAAGCCTAAAACTCTAGGGTTACAAAAATAGGCCTTTCACAATAGATCAGCTCTGGTTGCAGTGCGTAATGTCCTTCTAATAATAATAATCAGGTAATGAATGAATTCATTTCTAACTAAGCGCTCTTCGATCTATGTAAATTAATTTTTTTGCTAAATTCAACGCTGTACTTATGGAGTAAGCTATTTTTAATTTTGCATACATAAATCAGAGTATGAATAATCAGCAAAATAACTAAAACAAAAATTATTTATTTATAAAAGATTCGCACGTAATAAGAATTTAGAATCGAACCTATTTAACTACGCAGTTGAAGAACTCTCCGTTTGGAGGTATATAGGGAGGTATGCGGATCCTGCGTTTGCTGGATTCGATTTATTATGAGCCCAAATTTGGAAGATTTCAATAGCGATATGTGAAAGTAAATTAATTCCATTTTCTCTTGGGCTCAAGTGGGCACTTTTATTGAGCTCGAAATGAAACTCTAGTGTCTATGACTAATTTGAAGATTAAGCATTGGTAATTTTATTCTTTTGAGGAATGACTGTTGGTAATCTTTCATAAGTTGGTATTTCATACACATTCTGGGTGTCAAACCCGTGCACTGTTACGACTACGGCGAACGCCGCTTATTATGTTATCACATGAGTGGAATTATTGTGGAATACACCAACACATACCCTGTGCTTTGATAAGTCGGACATTTACTAAGATTTCTACCTTTCTAAGTATATAAAGTTCAAGCACAGAACTAGGTTTTGGACCCATATTGTGCAAAAATGTTTTCTCTTAGGTAGAAAATATGGTATATCCGAAAATCACTGCAATGGGATCATTGTAATAATTTTTTCTAAATATTTCGACCACAGCGTCACTTATCGGCTCTACTTTACCCAGAAGTATTAACTTTTCTGTAAGTAAAACATATTCCAAGCAATAAGTAAATAGGATCACAGAAACAGTTTTTCATAACATCTAGACTACAGCACCACCTATCAGCTCTATTTCAATCAAACACATTTAATTTTGTGTGGTTGATATGTTCCGATTATGAAGCCAATAGGACCATAAATCCGATTTTTTAGAATATCTCGACCAAAACGCCGCTCTAGCGCGTGGTCTCTTTCAAAACCTCTGTTTTAAAACCAGATCTGTCCGTGGAATTTTCTGAATGCACCCAAAAATCCACATTTTGCAGGCCTTAAGTCTGTTCTTGCCAGTGATTTTGAATGTCCAGCATTTCAGGCCATACTCGTATAAGAGCACAGACCTTAAATAGCATTTCACAAAATGAAACATTATGTACGTTGTGAACCATTTTGTATGATTAGACATTAGGGCGGGTCGATTTAAAAATCGCTCATTGCTCTGTGAAAATCGTATTCTAGGGATCAAAATAAGAAACTTTGCCGAAGGAACCATGCCTCTAAAACGAATTCTGATGTCCCCCAATTTGGGTCGAACGAAAAATCCCACTTTGACCCATTTAGAGTGCTCCAATCGAGTCCAAATGTATGACCGACCCCCACTAACTTTGGACGGCTGATCCACCCATGCCAGTGGCACACCCCCTGAAACTCCCCTGGGGGGTTTCGCATACAATCATTTCAAAATATCACCATTTTTGGCCTTTACATGAGAAAAGAAACTAAAAAGTTCGACCCAAATTGGGGGACATCAGAATTTGTTTTAGAGGTATGGTTCCTTCGGCAAAGTTTCTTATTTTGATCCCTAGAATATGATTTTCACAGAGCAATGGACAATTTTTTTGCCTCCCCACAAATCGACCCGGCCTATTAGACATGCATGATTTTCGTTTTATTGATGTTAATTTTCAGACCTTAATTTTCGATGTAATAAACGACTTTATTCAGTAGCGTTTGCAAATCATTCAAGTTTGCTAAAAGTGTGGTATCGTAGGCGAATCTAATGTAATTTATAATCACTTCACATGTCTAATGCTTATTTGTATATTCTGATTATCAACTGAATCGGTTTATAAATACGATTTCTTTAAATATATTTCTCCCAGGGCTACTTAGTGTCTACGAGCAAACTCACAAGCTTTCCCAAACAAATTCTCAAAAACTCATCGAAATTTCATCTCAACGGTTAAAAAGTTTAGGAACATTAAAAAATTCTTCAGTGAAGACTATTATTTTCAAAAAATAATGATTGTGCTCGGTGTTATGTAATATTAAAATTTCTCCAGTAAATTAGAGGAAGGCCTAATTTATTTTTATTTTTTTTTTTTTAAACATCTTGAAACTTAGTTAAAAATTATTTTAATTCTTTCAAACACCTATTTGCGCGAAAAGATGTTAAAACCACAGGCTAATTTGAGAGAAATACCTTCTCTCCAGAGTTATGGCCCTGCGTAATTTGGCGATGCATATCGTAGAATATGGAATGCACCGCATCAGCTTTACAATGACATAGAAATTGCATAAGCTTGGCGATGTTAAAGGTATGGTGGATGATATTCTGGTGAAAATATCTTTTCATTCAATATTTAGGGCGCCCGCAAACGTCGCAATATAAAGGATAAGTTTATAAAGACCTTAGTGTGAATAACTGGCGCAGCTTCCTGTAGAGCCACGGCAGATGGAGTTATTTCTTAGACTGGCACAAAACGATAAATGGTTGTGGAGTGGAATAAGAAGCAGCTAACTCACTACAACCAAAGTAGTTTCCAAATAATTTTCAACACCGCACAATTTCACTTCTGATACAACTGATTGTGCAAAATGAACTGACAGTCAAATATCTCTCAATCCACGGCGGTCGTTAACCAGATCAATTTATATAGAGTAAATAAAATGTATATAAATAAGGTTGTTGCCGTGAATGCTTCGTAAATGATATGCAAACATTCATTTGGTATAAAGAAAAAGAAAAGAGAGGAAATATTTGAAAAAGTTAATTTAGAAATTTTAGCATTTTTGCACGCACATTTCGAAGTAGACACATACTCGTACGCTTAAGAAATTTCCGTAATTGTTGAAATAAAAAATTCATCAAAATGTGCAAGTATACCTACACATACACACACATATACAACTTTACACAGCTGCGCCGGAATGTGAACACTAAAAGGTTGGTAGCAATCGGCAGCCGAAGGCTCTCAACTGGTAAACCCATTAAAGCTGCCGGAAGCGCGTGTATTTCAAAGCGCATAAGTAGGCATATATTTATATACACATACAACTATCTATATACATTTATATATTTATGTACATATGCAAACGAAAGTAAATACGTGTACAACAAATGAAGACGATGTTTGCTGGTTGAGTAATAAACCAGCAGCACTTTGCATAGCTGCTCCTTAGATAACCTACCACATGTGGGTTGCCCTAAGGTAATTCGGCAATTTGGAGCCAAAATGTGATGTACACATTTATTTACATACGCTTATGCGCTGGTGCGTCGTAAAGTGGTAATAAAAATGTTAGAGAATCCAAAATGTGGCCAGGCAGGAATGGGATAACCGCTAGGTCTGCTTAAGCCAGTGAGACATTTTTTTGTTTCTTAAGTAATGCTGCGAACAAAATGCGCAAGGAGATACAATTGTGTTTTATTTAGTGAGCTGATACAATATTATTATAGTGATATGTGCAATGGATATTCAGACTCATCACTGAGTGCTTCGTGGAAAAGTTACAGATCTCAGCTACGACTGCGAAAAATTTCCAATCACTTAATCTGTAGCTGTGCTTCAAGGGTCATTGATCGGGATCCGAATAAAAAATGCATACGCAAATGCAACAAAAACAATGTGATCTTGAGAGAGATCTGTTACTATTTATGATCCACTCTGTGCTTTTTGTTTTGCGTTTTAGCAGAACAGCCCTTTGTAACTGGTAGCACCGACATCTGAATGTACAGACTTATTGGAGGTTTGCACTGCATGCATACAAAAAACATGAAGTTTTATGCAGTAAATAAAGGGGGGCCTCTTATCAGTGGCTTCAAAAAAAGGTGTTTTTTCTCAATTTTTTGTCGAGGCGGAAAAAGCGACACACAGGAATAATCTTTTGCATTTATTTGAACGCATGTTTGAAGAGTATAAACAATTTTTTAACATAAATAAAAAAACAAAATGGCGGACATATGAGGGATCTCGCACAGCTTCTCGTTGCGCGCTAGTATAACGGCGTGTAAGATTGCGGCCGTAGTTTTCACCTGAAGCACAAAAGAAAAATATTGTCTTATTCAGAAGGCTTTCCAGCATATAATAGACTACTCTTGTATAAAAATATGAAAAAATGAGCACACAATTAATTATTGAAAAGAATAAGCTTTTTTTCGCTATTTTTTCTAAAAAGGCGTTAAATAACATTAAAAAATAAATTTTTTTTTGTATTTTGTTAGTTAATTAGTTGCGCATTTTAATTATCTTTATATAGATAATCGGTCGTTTCGTCGTTTTTCTTACACGCCATTTTCTAACACATGGTTTTGAGAAAACGTGTTTCAAAGTTTTCAGAAGGTGAACAGGATACTCACACGAGGGACGGTACACAGGCCTGTAACTTCTAAATCACTTTGAATTCCGCTATAAAATTTTGAGGGTATATTCTCCCATAATATAATATATCTATCGATTGCAGTAAAAAATTCGATTTTTTGAAGCCGGCTGATAAGAAAGCTTCAATTTTAGAAACAAAGTTCATGCTGAATGAAATTTTTTGCAGACAATTTTAATGACACGACATTAGACCTAAGAAAAATGCATGAAATTTTTATTTAAATCGATAGTACAGCCCTTGTAATTTAATGTTTGCGGATTATTTCATGCAAATGTTGACCGCGACTGCGCTTCAAATGGTCCATCCGCTTAGTCCAATTTTGGCATACTCTTTCCAATGTTTCGGCCGGTGTCTCACATATAAATGCTTTAATGTTGTGTTCCGATGCGTTAATTGAAGCAGGCTTGTCTGAATAGACATGAGCTTTAACATAGACCCACAAAAAATAATCTAAAGGCGTTATATCGCGCGATCTGGGTGGCCAATTGATAGGTCCCGAACGTGAAATAAAATGTTCACAGAACTCGGCTCTCAACAAGTCCATTGTTACGCGTGCTGTGTGGCATGTGGCACCGTCTTGCTGAAACCACATGTCATGCAAGTCAAGCTCTTGCATTTTGGGCAAAAAAAAAAATTGGATAGCATTTCACGGTAGCGCTCACCATTCACAGTCACGTTACGATTCGCAGCATCTTTGAAGAAGTAGGGTCCAATGATACCTCCAGCCCATAAACCGCACCAAACTGTGACCTTTTCTGGATACATTGGTAGCTCTTGCAATTCTTCTGGCCTTTTGTATGTCTTTTTTAAGTGCTATACGTTTTAGCGTATGATCCCATGGGACAATGCAAGGCCAACTGTGAAGCGCGTCGCGTTGCACAAAAAATTCGATATCTTCAGAACGGATACGACTCTGTACAGCCATGTTCATGTAAGTTCGTTTTCGTGCGTAGTGCCTCGACTGACAAAAAATTCGATATCTTCAGAACGGATTGGATGAACAAAGTTTTTTTTACAGATTATTAAAGGTGAGCATTGTGCGCTTAATCTGACTGTAATATTGTCCATTTAGAGCGTGAAGAACGCAAAAATAATTGCGATTTTTCATAAAAACTATTGTTAAAAATTATTGTTTCAACAAATACACAGTCTTTGAACTTTAAATCGGTAGAGTAAACATTTTTTGGTAACAGAAATAAATTTCATCAAATTATCACTTGTAGTTTCTGAGATATTGATTTTACAAGAATATCATGCAAAAAAATTCAATTGTTAATAACTTAAACAAAAAGCGAAATAAAAAAAAACTATTCACAGCAATTATTATGTGACAAATTCTCTATCCAAAAATGCATTTGATTTTAAAATCGGGAATTTGATGGAAAATTCGGGGCCCACTTGACGTGGTTTGACTCTACATCAACATCACTGGATGGCTGTAGACGGTTTTATCTCCTCCCTTAATCATTTCACAGGTAGTGGTCCACTTTATGGTATCAAAACGGCACGTAAGTGCTACTTGTAGCGTACCTGGGGTACTCTTGCCATCTTACCTACCTACCTATCTACAATATATACTTGTGCAAGCGTAGATATGTATACACTTATATATGACCTTCTGGAAATCATTTAAAAAAAGTAGTCAATTCAAAAAAAAGTAATGCAGGAGGCTTCTTCAATTATAATTAAGCTCAAATACAAACCAAATTACCACTATTTGATTCCTAGCGTTTAAAGATTTAAATTAAAAATATGAATTATAAAACAGACACCCAGTATACTAGGCATTCCTAACATTAAAAGAGCTCATAATTAAGTTCCTAGAAAGCGTCACACATTCCGAAGGAACTGACAGAAAAATACGTTGAGCACTGCTTTGAACAATGCAAGATTTTCATGGAGGGGTAGGAGAGGCATATATTTCATAAGCCATCAAACATGCGCTGTTACTGTGATTATTATAATTTTGAGTTTAGTAGTTAAAAAAAAGCCAATTTCAATACTGAGGTCCAGTTTATCAAGCGAAGTGAACGAGCAACTGAGTCATTGTACTTATTCTGGATCTGCTCAAATGCCTGGCAGGAACGCAAATTAAAGCTTTTTAATAGATCACGGCAGTAGATCTTGGCATTAGCAACACTAAACAGAGAAAGGGAAAGCACCATACTTCTACTTTCAAGCTACTTAAGATTAGTTAGAGGCAGTCGGGACTTTCAGGAGGCGACGAACTTTAGTGGAGATAGAGGAAGTTTGAGACCAATTTGTTGCATACGTTCAATTCTATCCATGGGGGGAGGGGAGTTGATAAAACGAAAGAATAATTTTAAGTTATAACGGTCCAAATAGTTTGAGCTATTCCTTCTTATGAAACCTAATATGTAAAACTAGTAAGACACATTAAAGTTAATATGGTTTGTAAATGTAAAAATGTAGAACGCTACTAGATCTTTGATTTCATCAACATTTTGCTCTATAATATCGGACATGTCCTTAATAGGCACAGTGTTAACTATCATATTTCCGAAGAGCTTAAATCGTTTGCTAATATTTAAAGATAACCCACGAATTATTTCACCAATTTGGTAAATTATTATCATTGATTGAAATATAAAGTTCAATGTGAATCTGTAAAGTTAGGTACAACAGGAAATATTTCTAAGACATTGGCATATACATATTAAGAAGAAAACTAGCAAACGAGTTGTATTTATATTTATTGATAAATAAAACAAAGGGATAAATAAAACAAGACCTAGTGAATGGTCTACAGGGTACGCCAGCAATAGTAACAACACAACCAAAGTAACCGCTTTTGAGCGATCGGTATAGTTACATTCAACTTTATGTCCAGATAATAATGCTGCAATACAGTATACACTAAAAAATCTAAGTTTTTCTTTTCTTTTTCTTTTTTTTTTTCTTAACACTTGTCAGTTTCCCATCTTCAGTAAAGCTACTAGAGGCTAATGATTTGAATATATTAATAAGTACAATATCTATGCACGAAATTAAAAAATGCAATACATCATTCGCCACACTTCATACATCTCTAGTATGGCAACGATCGCACCTAGGCTCGTCTGCTCTTTTACTTACTTAAAGCCAGCCCTGCTCGCTTAGGCAACATTTTTTGTGAAGCTAAGAAAAAATCAAGCAAGCAAAGGCGACTTTAAACGAGTAGAAGCAACCTTAAGTAATTTGGTTTATAGCAGCTGAAGGCGTAAGCAGCCAGTTGAAATCAATACTTCGAAGAAGAATACATACACATACATATGTACATATGCATGCCCATACAAGACCTCGTGAGATATCACTCATCACATATACTCAGAACTTTTTATACACTTCCCCTCATATCTATATATTTGATAAAACCGATAATTATACTAATAGTAATCAATAAAGGCAATATCTTAAGGGGGGATTCTACTGTAAAAATCAAATTTTCATGGATTTTGTTTTCATACTTGTATTAATTTAATTAGTAAAAAAAAGTTTAGGGTTACATAAAAACAGGTCTTGAGTGTACAAAAAAATTTTTTTAATTTATTTTCATTTCAAAATGGCAGCTGTACAGCCGCTCCCCCGAAACGCCTTTTGAAATCTGCCCACACTGTCGCGCATTTAAAAAAAATCTGAAATGATGAAAACCAAATTTTTTTTATTATATATCATTATTTTTAGTTGTTAAGCCTATTACTTGCAAAAAAAAATTTTTTTGTAAAATTTTTGAAGTTTTTTAAAAAATCGACATTTTTTTGTTGTCTTTTTGTTATTAAAAAAGGGGTTATAAATAATAAATTTTTTCCCACCATAGCTTTAAAAACTAGTAAATATTGTTAAAAATATACTATCAAAGTTTGAGCTTGATATGTTAATTTTTCACGGAGCTGTGATGTGGGCAATTTTGAAAACGTGGTTTCGAGAAAAACACGCTTAAACAATTTTTCATACTTACAGCTTAATCAGCTATTCCTGCCCCATATAACATTTCGTCTGCTCTTAATATTTCATTATCCTCTTCAAGAAGAGCCTCTGTACGAGAATCTATAGATATTCTGACATGGGTAACCAAGTAGAAGGTTGGAGTAGGGAATGTCTTATCTCTTGATCAAGCGCATATGACCGTAAACCGCTCGAGCGCTCAGTTTATACCTGCTTTGCTAAAACTTTTATAACTTGAAAACTATTCAAGATTTCTTTTTAAGATTTTCATGGAACATTCTGGAGTTGTTTCTGAGTATGTTTCAACAAAAAGTAAAAAATCGATTTTTTTTAAGTTTTACAGTAGAGGCCCCCCTTAAATGCTTTATAACCTCACAATTACTTGCGGAATTTTTCGTCATTCCACTCATCCGCCATGGCGATGCCACAATATGGAGGCAACAACGCTGATGTCGCGTTGAGTTTGAGAGGGTGTTGTAAAGCGTTCAAGTGTCTGTTCACAATCCTTACAGGCAAATTCGTTCTAAAATGTATGCTAACACGCACATGTGTCCGCCCACAATACGCATACATATGCGTTCTTATTATAACATATTTATGAAATTTCATGTTGAAAAGCTTGCTCTCTTCCTTTATTTTACCAGCCACGAATAGAATTCAAGAGAGACTCAAATTAAAATAAGGCTCACTTGTGGATAGAACGTAAATGAATAATAGGCTATGAGAAATTTGAAAGCAATTCGCGAAATTGTTGCATTTAGTGTAATTGACTTAGCTTTTTTTATAAATGTTTCCTTCTTAATTTCATCGCTTTTGATAACTGTGCGCAGAAAATGGGTTCCAGCTCATAGAATTATGTTTTATAAAAAAGAGAAAATCTTCCTAATTTGTAGGAAATTGAAACATTTTTGTGCCTAAAGTGGAAATGAAAGTTACATAAAAATAGCAGAGAAGAAGAATAGATGAGAAGCTTAGGAGTTTTCAGCATTTCCTGATAGATGACTTTAATGAGCCATATGTCACAATGTACTATATGCTTTATATCAGATTTGAAAGTGTAATTACTTCAAGAGAAGTACTTTCACAATTTTGTATTGAGTGAAACTCCAAAATAAGAGAAACGTCGATATATCCTTCAGTATCTCTGCTGGCAAAGTGAAAAGTCGATGTGGATTAGGTTATACTGGCTGGCCGAAGCCATGAAGAGACCATTTCGGTCCATAGCGATACCAGATCGGAGTCCTTTTTTTGTTTTTAGCTAAAATATGCATCACCCAAGATGCGCATACTTTACGCGACTTTTAGGAGTCGCTCAAGCTGTAACTCAGGGATAGATTCTAGCCTTTCAAAACTGAGACCACCCAGGTACGATAGTCTAATTTTCGAGATAGCCGGACAGTAACAAAGAAGATGCTCTAGAGTTTCACTTGTACCCGGCTCATTACATTTGCTGCAAGTCATTGTAGGGGGCACACACATTTTTGCTATTTACGAATCCAATATTGAATATATTGAAATAGCAAAGCGGTTATGATTTCATTCTGATAATATGGGCAATCGAATATGAGAAACGGATAGATGGGCAAATCGTTGAAATCGTTGATAAAATCATACAAATTATCGAGTCGCACCGACATTTGAGCACTTATTCCATTGTCCAGGAACTGGAGATTAGCCAGCAAAACACAGAAAAAAAAGAACAAAAAAAAAATCATGGATGGGTAAACCATATAATCTTAACTGAGCTATTCGTTGACTTAAAGAGAAAACGCGTTCGGAACATTATATAAGGTTGTCAAAAAAGCCTTGCGGTATTTTTATTGAATTTTCAATTGTTCATAAAATTGGTTATAATAATGCGATTTAAGTCAAATATGCGCCGTTTTGTTCGATGACGAGTTCCCAACGAGATGCCAACTTCATAATGCCCCTCTTATAGAAGCTCGCTTCCCTATTGTCAAAAAACTCGGAGAGCCAATTTTCACAGGACTCTCTTGTGGACAACTTCCGACTATCAAGCTCGTTCGCCATGGACAGAAATAGGTGGTAATCACTTGGTGCGAGATCCGGACTATACGGTGGATGCAAAAGAACCTCCTTTCCGAGCTCCCGGAGCTTCTGGCGCGTCGCCAAAGATGTGTGTGGCCTGGCGTTGTCCTGATGGAAGACAATTCGGCCTCTGTTGATCACCGAGTGCACCACACCTTCGTAATCGAAAAAAACAGTCAGCATAACCTTAATTTTTGAGCGACTTTGGCGTGGTTTTTTGGGTTTCGGCTCCTCCGGGGAGCCACTTTTGTACCACTGGCAAACACGTGCACGCGATAGAGCAGAGTCCCCATAGGTTGTCTGCAACATTTTTAAGGCGTCTGAAGCCGAAATTTTGTTGGAATAACAAAATTTCAAACAAATTCTTTGTTCAACTTGAATTTCCATCGTTAAATTCGAAAAACACACTCGAGCTTGACTTGTTTACAGTAGCACAGAAAACAAACTATGTGACATATCACGCTAAAATTTACCATGTAAGCTTATAACAGTCCTACCAAAAAACAAAAAATTTATTTTTGCCATATAGACGGAGAGCTCATGACCAAAAAACCCAACATATTTTATACTACTTGAAATTTTGTGTGAGATTAGTTTTTTAATACTAGAATCGATATCCCGCGGGCTGGCTGCTCAATAGCGGTCTTAATTATGGGTTTTTATTTCTTAAAATTGTTAATAAAAAACATTTTCCCAACATATTTTATACCACTTGAAATTTTAACAGAACTTCATTTACGGTCTGTATAAAATGAAACGATGGTTGCCAGCCCATTCTCATGGTCCCAAAGTACTGCCAGCCCATGTTGAAAGTGCGTTGATGGAAGCACAAGTCAACATATTTTATACCGGCTGTCTTTTTTACACGACATTGGCAATACAATAAATTGATGAAATCTGTAGAGCCAGCCCATTCTGATGGTCCCATCACATGGAAAATTTGGAAAATTTCATTCATTTCATTCATTCATGAGTGCGAGCGAGACCGACTTATCGTTTATATACTGTCTGTCGCACGCGCTGGCTCTACTTTTTTACTAGGAATTTTGAATGGTGATTCATAATAGTCTAAGAGCTCATGACCAAAAAACCCAACATATTATTTAAGACCGCTATTGAGCAGCCAGCCCCCGGATATCGATTCTAGGATTAAAAAACTAATCTCACACAAAATTTCAAGTAGTATAAAATATGTTGGGTTTTTTGGTCATGAGCTCTTAGACTAATATGTCATCCGCGGACCGTTTTATTGATAACGTCTCGTTCATATTTGAGCAGAAGGTATATAAGGACATACTACAGAACAAGTTTTGACAATTCGTTTGTTACTTATTTAATATTTTTTGAGAAAACATGGTTCATTCTCATATAAAAACTATATTTTCTCTAAACAAAAAAAAAGTCAAAAATGTTTTTAAAAATTTCAAACTTTTTAAACAGAATTTTTAGAAAAATTTCGGATATCCGCGAATTTCGAGGCACCATTTCTGCAGAACGATTTACCTCCTGCCTCAAAATAGGCTTCAGTTTCATTCGAGCGAAATTTTGAATATAAAAATAAATTTTGAATTTAAAAATATCAAAAGTAGAGTCACCCTTAGCACAATAACTCACGAATTCATTAGATAGAATATGATGTCGTTTTAAGGTTAGTACTACAATAATAAAATAAATAAAATTAGTGCCTTGTAAATATGTGTTAGACCCTGGAGTTTTTAGCCCATGTGTTACATGATTGGCGCTTTCACCCTTTATTGGGTATTCGCTCAAACTCCACCTCTAATTTGGGGTGTATGTATGTGTTATTCAACATATATCGAAACCTAAATACAGTTTTATGATGGCCCCGAATGACAGATAGCTTTTTGGGACAAACTTTTCTTAACAAAAGTTTTCTCAGAGGTTTGCCATTGAATACCTAGGGGAGATAACAATTTGAAAAAACTTCATTTTCAGTAATTCCATGCTTTATGCGTATAATTGGCTTCGCATAACACTCATCGAATTACTTAAAAGCCCATACAGCTGCGGTAGCCTCTTTTTCTACTTGACCAAAAATTATTATTTTTTTATTCCTACAATAACTAATATGTATCACATATTTTAAACAAAGTTTATTATTTTAACTCAATTTAACTTAAATCTTAATATTTTGCGAAAAGTATAAAATAACTGAAGAAATTAAACTAATTACTACCCTAATTAGTAACTGAAAATACGCTACACTCAGACTCATATTTAGATTTTGTCAAATTAAAAGATTTTCATCTCCATATTTAAGGCAATTATGTAAGTGCCAACTGACAAGTATGAACCTGCATACATATATACGATTAAGTTTGAATTCAACTCTTACAGCAAAATACACAAACAAACTCACTACGTACAAATGCGCATTTGTACATGAAGGGGAAGGCGTATCCCAACGACTCATTTACTCACTTATGAGAGCTGTGCGCACATTTTGCTTTGTTGCTGTTAATCATAATTTGCAGACAGAAAGCAAACGTAATTTAATTTCACTCAAAAATAGCAAATGTGTACGTGCACATGTGTGAGTATGAATGTGAGTGCATCTCTGCGTAATTGCGCAACAACGACAACATAAATGACAATGACAACGCAGGCAACTGTGGAAATGGTAACAGTATTAAAACCAACAAAAATAACCGAAGTTAAGAGTGGAGAAATGCCGAGATGAGATGATGCGAACGTTCAATGCCTTTGGGCACGCACTTTACGCTACTGTGTGGGTAATGGACATGTAGGGGTGAGTGGTGGAATCAGGCAGGCAGAGCTTGAAATGAATTTTGCCATTTGGCAGTCGAGCTACGCCTTTCGAAAAGAAACACATGCATGCAGGGGCACCTACAGAGATTTGCACAAGCATATATGTTCTTACATATCTATGTATGTACATATTTATATGCGTATATATGTATGTGTGGGGCTGTTTGTGAAATAAGCAGTGTAGGTATTTGAGTTGCCTGTTGGCAACTTCATAAACCTGTCAAACAATGCACACGCTAACATAAGCACACATACACGCACATATATGTATGTGAACATACCCTGCAGGGATATACGCTAATAACGAACTAGTGCCTCACGAATTACTATTGAAGCATGAGTATTTTGCTTTTCTACTTTTATCCAGAAACGGGAGTGGTTAATTTTACTTTGGGGTACTTTAGACTACATTTGAACATAGTTCGGAGCTTGTTCCAAATGAGCACCTGTACGCTCTGCATGTTTTTTTGTCTTTACTAGGTTTTAGCTAGAGTTAAACTGTACAAAATGTATCTACGAAGAACTCGTATATGGGACCGCTTCTAGGAAAAAATCGCAAAAATTGCGATTGCTTAAACAAACTCAAATTTAAGCCCGACTTAAGGGATCCTGGTGGTCTAGAGCAGAAAAATTGAGAGTATTTTCAGGAATTTTTTTTTTTTTTTACAATAAAAAAAATTAAAAACGATATTAATATTTTTTGGCTTTTTATTTAACTTTTTCTAAATACAAAAAAGAAAAAAAATTTTTTTTTGTAATTTTAATAATTTTAAAAATGGCGCTGAAGTTGACCCTCCCGAAAAATTCGACCTCTTTCACAGTCAAATGGCCATGTACGCAGATGAGAGTGATGTACGTCGTAGGCGTAAATCATTAAGTTCCATCTTTGCAATGTCTGACGATTTTAAAATTGGTTATATGAGAATTTTAAAGCTAATATGGCTGCATGACTTTCTGAAAAATTAAATACTTCTGGTAGTTGTTGTGGATGGTTTCTAATAATACTGCAAGCTTCCCTTGTCGCGAGAACTTCTGTTTGAAAAATACTATTCCAATTCGCCATGCAAAAAGACTTGGAAGTTTCGAGGTCTATCGAATATATACCGACGCAGACGCCGCAATTCATCATGGATCCGTCAGTGAAAAGTATAGTTGTTTTTTTTTTAACTCAAATCCCATTCTTTTCGCATGGGTATGTTGATGATATATTTTTACCCAATACAAACATTTTCCAATAATCTCAGCTGATATCTCTTCTTCTACCGGTGTTGCCAGTGATGCCAAATTTTGCGTTCGTTAACTTATTGCTCTTTTTGTTCTTTGGGAGAGAATTTCTGCCTACGCGCTTGACTTAGATTGATGGCTGGCGATGGTTAATTTTGTTATCAAATACAAATACTAATTCAGTTTTCTATGCTATACATTTCGTGTGGTATACAATAATGCTTTCCTTATTTTTATCATAGATATATATTTTCCTTAATAAAGAATTAGAGATTCCCGTTGTTTTTAAATAAAAATTGAAAGCAGAACGAAGAAGAAAATAGAAAATTTTGTTTTCATGACCTTTTGCTACCGTCAGCAAATCTGAAGCGTAAACATAAATCAGCTGTTTGAGCAAATTCTGCAGAGATGGAGATGTTTGATATTCTAGAAAATTAACACAAAAAACATTTAACCTAATATGAACTGTTAATGAAAATAGGCTATTATTATTTTTCAACCATGAATGTCTTGCCGAATAGTTGATACTACTTATATATTTACCCATTGGATTTTAGAATTCGAGTGCTAACAAAATTCCGTTCCTTTTTGGCAATTTGGTTTTTTTGTTGATGGTGCAAGGCTTTTTCATCCAGAAAAAACCATGACAACTTAGCAAAAAAAAAAAAAAACATTATGAAAACTTTAAGGATATTTTGTAGTTAGTTGAAACTCACACTTTATTATAGAAAAATGGACTATAAAACTGCATTACCGAAAAATTTTCATGAAATTTTTTTTTTAATTTTTTTTACAAAGTTTGAAACTTTGCGTTACATGGTTCGCAAATGGTATAATTATAATTTAGCAATAAAGTGTAACGAGAAGAAATCGTAAAGGTCCGTAGTAATAGTGGTTGGGGCGAGCACAACTTTGCTTCTGCCATATTTCCATATATACCTGCAGTGTTAGCCGTTAGTCGAAATAGACAAACTTTAAATATTTTGCAGTAAACTTGGATATCTGTGAACATAACCGTTCAGTCGCATTTGTGAAGCAGTACTCGTGTTTTCGAAAAATCCGATGATGTGAGACCTGCGCAAAATGATCGTGAGCATTTGCAAGTGTGAACAAATCCGACATTTGCTATTTATAAATTTATTCCCGGTAAAAGATGTGAGATTTTGCGTAAAATTCACCGGCATTTGTAATACAGGTTTGATATTCAATTTCCATTCGCAGAAACTTTCAATTGAAACTCTTGCAACTCTCTGAAATACAAACGATGATATGAACGCTTCAAGAGCACTGATTACGATGTCGGCTGATCCGTATAGCAGTGGAGGACAGAAAATGATCCAGTACTCAGGACTGGTTGTCCTGCTTACGGAAGAATGGTATCAAATGCAAAACTAACTAGCAGAATCATTCTGAGATACACAGCAATCCATTTCGAAATGTCGTACAGCCGAGAATGAAAGACAAATGCTCATAGTATTTTATAGGGTGGGCCATGTAAAATTTGCTTTTTGAATCGGCTATACAAAAAAAACTAATCAATATTTTTTCAAACTTTTTTTTTATTTTGAAGATTGAACATTGTCATTTATGAATGAAAAATAATATCGTTCCACAAATGGACTGCCACGACTGGTTTTACAGCAGGTCATTCGATCAACCCAATTTTTAAGCACATTTTCGATTGTTTGGGCTCCAATTTCATGAATGGCAACTTCGATTTCGTGTTTTGAAGTATCAATCGACTCTGGTTGGTTCGCATAGTATTTGCCCTTAACGGCTCCACACAAAAAATAGTCCAACGGGCTTAAATCACAGCTCCGAGGTGGCCAATTGATATCGGAATTTCGGCTGATTATTCGGTTTTCAAAAACGGTAGCCAAAAGTTCGAGTGTAACTTTGGCAGTGTGACAAGTTGCACCGTCCTGTTGAATCCAAATATAGAAACACTGAAATGGGACCGTACTCTCCAAACATTGCTCTTTTCTTACCAGCTTTCTGATCAGCATTTGCATTCTTATATATACATATAATTGGCGCGTACACCCTTTTTGACGTGTCTCAGTTTAAAAGGAGTGGCTTGCAATTGGTTAGCGCAAGTATTCTTGTACCAGCAATTTATTTCACTATTTGTGGTTTTCCCTACAGGGCATGCGCAAAAATATTGTTTTCATGTACATATCTACGCATGCACTCACATATTTGCAAGCCTTAAGCCATCCATAACGGAGTGCAACAACAATGCAAACAATCGTTCCAACAAATTGCATACACCAGTTGGCGACGACACAACGAAATTATATTAAATATGAAGCATTATGCTAATTATTGCTTATTTTATTATGGCAAACAAAAGTGAATGGGAATGAAATGAAATTTGCCAAAGACAACTTAACACAATTGTACGCAACAGCAATGGCAACAACAATCGTGATAGACGACGACGATAGCAGATGCTTGTATTTAACTGAAGCAACGCTGAAGAGTCGAATATAACTCATGCAAGCGGACTGCAACATAACATTTTAGGGTAATGTGGGTAATGTCAAATTGTGCTTGCCACTGCACCCACGCAGCAGAGCCACTAATGCACGCAGAGCAGCTTTCCAAACAGATACCAATATGTATATGTATGGGTGTATGTACGTATACGAGTAGTACAAGCCATCACTCTCGTAGTTGCATTAACTGCTCGTTTGCTGCTGCTGCTGTTGCTAGCAGGATATGAGCTCAAAGATTTGACTAAAGCGCAATATATATACATACACATATAAAAGTTAGTTTGTTAACCCCACAACTCATTTATGAGATTACAACATAGCCATAGCATAGAGATTTTCATTGTTGCCGCCCCAATGCATTTTGCTTTGTCTTTGACTTTTCTCTGGAAACGCTGTCAGTCAGCGCCTCTTGGTAGCTGCTAAGGGAAATTGAAATTCACAATGTGTAATCATACCACAAAATCTTGGTAACTACTAAATCCATTTTCATATGCACAGAGTGCATTTGCACTAGCGGCATAATCCTCTCGGTGGCACGCAACTCAATTATGGATCATAGCGAGTTTGGGTTTCTTCACTTTTCTCTATGAGCTATAGTCTAAAGTCAATTAAACTGCCTAAGTATTTATATGTATAAACAGATCAAATTGCCTGTCAACACCTTTCGAATAGGTAAAAATGCACACTTTTAAGAAATATCGGTCAGATGTGAAATGACAATAGTAAAATTAGTCAATTCCGAAATACTAGAATAATTTAAATTTTTGGAATACTGGACTGGTTGAGAAGTACATACATATAACCGTTTTTCTAAATAGCTTAGATTGCACCATTCGGTCATTTATTTATGTGCGTGAGTGTTGTAGTTCATGACTCATTCGCTAAGTGACACTGGTTATCGGAGCAGCCCCAAAGTAAGCGTTAGCAGCAAGCAGCAAGTAAATATAGACAAATATATGTACATACCTCAATACAAATTTGTATGTGTGTATGGCTATGCCCATATGCTAAGCTGTGTAGACATACATACATACTTTTTGCTGCAAGGGAAAATACTTTTGTGAACCCTTTTAGTAAATTAGGCGCCAAAAGCCAGTGGTTTTAACCCTCAACACAAAATACAAGCAATAAGACAAAAAGAAGGTTATGAATTTATCCATATCTACTTATATATTATATATATATTTATCTATACTACTTATATATATATCATATACATACATATGTACATATGTAGGCGTGTGTCAACTAAAGCTTGTGTTCGTTCTTCCACTAAGTTTCGCATGCAAGTGGTTGAGGTGAAGTGATCTCCAAAGAAAGTTGCATATGTGCTTTAAAATATCCCACATGCGATCTATGGAGCTTAGATCTAGAGACAGTACTGGCCAATCGAATAAAACAGTGTTATTGTCTCTAAACCAACGCATCGTAATCGCTGATTTGTGACAAGCGACATTGTTCTGTTGTAATTGAGCTCTATTTCAATTATGTCGTCGAAGATGCACATTAATTTGGGTAAAAGCACAGTTTTTAATACATTTCTGTACTTTTGATTGCCCATGCCACCGACACCATCGGCAGCCGTACAGTCGCAGATTATAATGCTGCCTCCCCATGCTTAAAAAAGGGGACCATGAAATTTGGGTGGCATTCCTCGGCAACTCGTCGCCTCACGAACGTCACACCAGGTGTTCCAAATATCTGATGGAAAGGAAAAAAAATAGTTTTATAAGATTTTCTTGTATGTTATTTCCTCGAAATTGGGCTAGGGTAAGAAGCTATTTTTTTAAAAGATTTAAACTACTAGGTTTAACCCGCGGCCCCGCTCGCGTAGGAGTAGTTTTGAGGGATTTAGAATATGTATATAAAAGAATTACAAACAATAATTTCACAGAAAATATTTGTTTATTAATAACCATAATATTACAATACCCGGCATCCGTTGTTATGCCTCGTTGAATAAAATCAAAACAACCAATCAGAAAAATATCAAGCAAAATTATTTTTATTAATTTTCTATCGCAAACCGTTTTTGAACTTCGCATTTGGGTCATAATTGAACAGCTTATGCGGATTATGAAGTCCAGAGTGTGCTATAAATATTGGGAAATAGGAAAAACTAAGATTTCTTAGATTAAATTTAAGCAAATATTCGATTATTAGTGACGAATGAGAGTGGTGGCGCGGCCTGGGGACTGTGGATTTGAATGAATTTATACAAATTTTTACGTCATTTGGTGTTGTCGTTTCGTAGTGATGCGCGGACAACGTACAGACATTCACCTTTATAGTATAGAAGTATCCGTTGAAGTGCGATTCATCTGACCACAGAACATTCCACCTTCTTCTTTCGTGCAATGTTGGTATCGAAGAGACCATTCTAAACATTTTTAAAGACTTTTTTCTGAAAGCCAAGGCTTACTTCGGGCTTTGCATCCTTTTCAATCTGCTTCCAGAAGCTTTTTTATAGCTGTTCGAGCGCTAATGCATGTTCCAATTTCTTCCGACAGGGCAGCTGTAAGAGCTGAAGAGAATTTTTTACGATCCTTGAGAGACTCGGGTATAAGTTTTCGGCCCTCGGCTGAAATTTTGCCTCCGCAAATCGCCTAGTAGTACATTTGTAATGAAGTTCACTTTTTTAGGCATTTCGATAAAGAGGAATTATTTATATCGACTGGACGATTTTGCACTACAGATTATTCTAGGACTAACTACCAAATTTAAAATGCCGAAATATAATAAATAGATAAGGAACTATTTGCATGTGGTGGTCTTTGGAGGTTTACCGTGGCGGCCATTTGGCCGATATTTATATAGTATCATAATAAAGAGAAATTACAATAATTTCCTAAAAAAATTGTATTTTATTCAAAATCAACACCGGCCCTTTTAAAAATGCAAATATTTAGATTTTAAGTATCAAGTGTGTCATGGCTTTTTTGGATTGATATTTTTATATTAAAATATTTTTGTTAGGCAAAGATATGTAGTTAGAAGGTATAGGCAATGAGTTTGTTTCTCGAATAAAATTACAATAAACACTTAATTTTTGTTTACCTTCGTCCGCTGCGGGTGACATTGGAAACTGTAGATTGTGAAAACTGTTTATTGTTTTTTACGGGATTTTTTGTCTGAGGTACGGGAGACTTTGAAGCTGTTACTATGTATTTATTTCTGTGTGTACCCTTTGTGGCGTTTATACCCTTTATTGAGTGTATACAGTATCCAGTTGACCTCTTCCTCCTGTTTATGTGTGCCATTTTCCCCAAACAGGGAAAGTTGTATGCTGCTTGCGAACGGCAGATGTTTTTTTATGAGGAGCTTTTTCATTGCAGAAACACTGCGAGGAACGAACACAATTAAGAAAAAACTGTTTCTATCATTTGGAGTTTCGTGCCCCGGGTTGGAAACCAGTGCATTTCCGAGTGATAATCACGTATCAACCCAATCGGCTATGCCGGCCGCTTGTGAGGTATGCCTCACTAAACAAATTTTGCTGAAAATGCTCAGATCATTTTACTTCATTCAATGTTATTACATTAATACATCAAGTGAATGTCTATGAATCAAAATTAAAGTAATTAAGAGAAGAAAAAATTTCACAATCATCATCTGGAAAATTTCAATTTTTAGATGAAAATATTTTACTCGCACGCTTCATTAACAACAACAATAGATAAGTGATACTATAATAATGAGAAATTGTTTTTTTTTTTCTGTTTGGTTTTAGGTTATGCCTACATTCCGAGTCTCAAAATTTTAAAGAAAATGCATTTTAACTGAATCAAAACGATAGAGACGAAAGTAGCCGCAAATGAGAAAAATGGAAGGAACTCAGAAGAAATAAAATTTAAATACAAAAAACTTATTAAGCAGAGCTGCGTTTAATTGGAAAAATTTCCTGCTGACAAGCTAATACACACACATATCTGCGACAAGAGGATATACGCATTTACATACAAGAACATAACCAATTTACATACTTACAGTGGTGGTCACAACTTAGTGTACGGCGATTGTTTTGAATATTTACAATGTTTTCCGAGTTAGAATTTTTATGTTTTTTTTTTTATTAATTTAATATCTCTCATGTCCAACTAAAACCATACCTATAAATAAAACTTTCAAACTGTATACAAAATTAAGAAAAATTCACCTAATCTTCCAAATTTTGAACATTTTAATATGGATCTTAAGAAAATTTTCGGATTAGCAGTAACATGGCCCTTGAAATTTTAATAAAATACGTTCCAGTTTGAAGCGTATAAAATATCTTTTGTGGTTACATTTTTTTTCTTTCGGATTTCTGCACTCTATTTCATATGAAAATGGATTTCTTGTGGAAAAAAATTCGAAAGAACGTCGCAGAAAAAGATACAAAAAAAATTAAAAATAATCCATTCTAACTTTTTATGTTATTGTAAAGGGTTTCCCAATAACAGATATTACGAATGAATGGATTGCGCTATCGAGAGATGATTAACGATTTTTTATGGCTGAAATTGGATGGTATTGATCTGGACAAGGTTTATTTTCACACAAGCAACGAAATCATTGATCTTTTAGGGGAAAAGTTTCTGGACCGTGTTATCTCTCGAAGAGTTGATCAGAATTGGCTACCGAGATCTTGTGATTTAACACCTTCTGGCTTTTTTCTTTGGGGCCACGTGAAAGAGAAGGTCTACGCCAACAGCCCAGGGTTGATTCCAGACCTCAAAGATGGAATTCGTGAGGCTATCGAGGAGATAGCGCAACCACTTTGCAATTCGGTTATGGAAAATTTCATGAAAAGGATATTGTCCTATAAGCGTGGTAGTGGTGGTCATTTGCCTTCCTCTTTGTAAGGAAATACAGGGCCCGCCATCTATCGTTACGGATTTGAACTAGGTATTATTTGAAGAATGGTAACACTTAGCTGTCATCTGATTTGACAGAAAATGAATTTTATTCTTCCGCTG
>JAYXIM010030575.1:0-12524 GCA_037575425.1 Anastrepha fraterculus
GGCATGCCTCACTGCTTTTTACTCGCTCCTTCTTTACTTTAGTTTGTTTGAGCAATTGTCTACTGGCTGTATTATCATATTTGGCTAATAAACTGGATTGGGGTTCTGCTTGTAAACATGGAAAGAAATACCAATGAGGCATACGCTGGCATCCTCGTTCCCACGGCAGTTCGTTCTACGTTACCGGCACGACCCGGTCTTATATCCAGCCAAGCAGTATCACTCCAGCAGTATTCCCCATACGTGTATGGGAGAATATTAATGATGCTACAACAACAACGCTGACACTCTTATGCATCCTGTAATCTTTTGTTGAATGTTTCGCTGAGCTTCTCTTCCAATTTGTCGTGTACGCTTTGATATTATTCTACAGGTGGAAGGACCTGCTGTCGTATGATCCTTCAGAAAATACTTTTTTATGAGAAGATTTTTCATGTGAAGTTTTTTCTTCGCCGAAATGCACTCGAAGCGTCAAAGAAATTATGAGTACATACACATAAATTGCAGCCTTACACAAAGAGTTGCCAGCATCAACGCTGACATACTAAAAAATAGCTTACTGCCTTAGTAAAGTAAAATCAATAAAATCGTTTGAGCGTGCACAAGCAAGATCGTTCAAATTGATATTTATGGATACTTAATTAAACATTTGCTAAATTGTAAGTTAATTTAAGCTGGGCGATAAGTAAAGCTCAGCGCTCAGCGCTGCTCGTTATAGTTATGATATTTCAATTTTACGAACTACAAGTCGCTCTGATTAAGTTCAACATAAATTGGATTATTAATTTCAATAAAGGAGTACTGCAAAAATTGGAGCATTGCTTTGAGACTTGTGCAGTTTTAGTATTTGCATAAACACCAGGTATGAATAATTAAATTTTCAGTTATGTCTGTTTTTAAATTTTATTTTATATGACGGTTTCTTGTATGCATTTGCACGCGAATATCATAAAAATTCTACTAAACTTAACTCATTGAAGTTTTGACGTATTTAAACGGTTAAATTGCGACAGCATCGCCGGTGCACCGGGGCGTATGAGTACCCAGCACGACACCTGTTACACACATACGTACATTGAGGGTAGAGATACCTGTAGATATTAACTAATACTAAATGGATTCCCGAACGACAGACTGGGCGCAGTTGACCGGTCGATTGGTTGACTAAAAAGGCGCCGAATATTGAATGGCCGCACGCCGCCAGTTGGCGATATTGCTGGCGCACAATCGTTAGCCAGTGTAATGGTGCACTATGCTTTGGTTTTGTTTTGCTTTGCTGCTTCATTGGTTAACTGCTTGGCTAACTGTTTAGTCGTCGTTCACGTTTATATTCAATTTGATTGGGTCGAATTGATTTAAATAGCCTCATTGTGGTTAAATTTTGTGGACGGCACAAAAGCGCACGCTGCTTGGACACATGCGCACATGCGCACATACACACATATACGCACTCAAGCGCATGCTCGATAAAGTGCATTTATGCTGGTCGAAATGTGGCAATACCAGAGTTTTAGTGGGATATTATATCGCGGCGGTATCATTGAGTCACATGAGAGCGAGCCGCTTGCTCTGCCAACATACATACATAAATAGTGCAGAGTGCAATGTCAGCTAGCGTTTTGAATTACGCGTCTCAAGCACAAGCACACACACACACACACTCACTCCTTTGTTTTTAACGATTTGCCTATGAATGCGGCTTTGACACACATACCACGCTTCCCAACCAAATAACCAAGCCTTTGGTATGTCAAAATGTTAAACTAGGCAAATATCAACAAAAAAAAGAAGAAAAATTATAATAACTCAAACGTTACCCACAGCTCGCACACACCGACATCGTGCATGTGTAAGTTGCAAAACTTCTTGGCAGAGGAAATTGCCAGTGTGCGAGTGCTGTACATGAAAAGAAGGCAGCGCGCAAAATGTTACTGCGGCGATGTGGCACCATAAAATCAGCGTTTTCGCTAAAAAAGCACCTAGTCAGGAAAATACTAGTAAAAATTGCTTGCAAAAGCGTCATTGCAAACTGTCAATTGACGCAGAGCGAACAGTCGCATTGATTGAGTTATGCGCACGCGCAAGCGCCGCCACATTTGCCTACCAACCAGCTAAACAGCGACGGAAATGCAACGCCGTTTCCTTCTGCATGCTCGTACAGGCAGCGGCTGATCTTTTTTCTACTCCAACAAATTTTCAGTTATGCCAAACAAATCAAAAAAACGAATAAATAAAATGTAGGAAAAATTAAATTGTAAATACAAAAAAAGTGAAAAATTTAACCTTTGCCGCATTTCGCATGCGAATTGTTAATCGGTATTCTAATGGCAACTGCAATGGTAATCGTCGTAATGATGTTTGTGCCCGCATGCGAAATACCAACAAATGCAATCGAAAATTTGCATTTGCTTTTAATTCTTTTTTTTGGGTTCTTTAATTTTGTGCATATCTGTTAATATTTTTAAGATTTGGTCGTTGGCAATTTTACGTTTTTACCTTTATTATTAAAATTGTTGTATATTTATTCTTTTTTTTCGCTCATATTTCCTTAGTTGATTGGACGACAGACACGCACGTTGATTTCTGCACAGTTGAAATGTTGATTTACGGCGACTGCTCGAGGGTAGAGGTGAGTTAATCGCATTGCACCGCTGCGAGACTGTTAAATTTTATTTACGATTAAGATTAAATTACAACTGCCGCAAATGCTGTAACTAATGTCTGTGTGTGTGTGTGTGTTGTGTGTGTGTGCTGGTTGAAGGGAGGCGGTATTGCACATACAACTACTTGATATCGACATATACGTGTCTGTATGTATTAAGCAAATTTTTGAGGCAGTTGACTTGTGCTCAGATACGTTTGATACGAAATGAGTTTTGTAAATTCTTTTGAAGAGTTGTCTAGAGGTGAGAAATCGATAGTGACATTTGTCACTGTTTTGCAAGTGATTTAACGGCAGATTGGTGTGTAGTCTACTTTTGAGTACACTGATTTCGACGATAAGCAGCCTACCACTGCTGTTCGTGGTTAATCGCTTAGAGATAAAACAGGATTACCCATTTGGATAAACAACAAATTTTTATTTAAACCAAAAATTATAAAAAATATATTTACACCAAAACAAAAAGTATTTCTATGAATTTTTGATTTTGCACAAATTAACATTAGGGTGGTCCAAAAATGCATAGCGATTTCTGTGAATAAAAACAGCACAGTTCAGCTAAAAAGTTATGTTTATCAGTTTCTTCAGGATTCTGTGCCAAATCTAATATAGCTAAAGCTCCGATGCTGTGCTACTTTTTCGATTATATAATAATTTTATTATTGTACACGCTTTATAAAAAATGGATGCTTGCAACGTATGAAAGTGGCAGATAAGCGCGCTAACTGAATGCGATGTAGGCAACAGCAATATCGATATTTTGGATTAGCTGCTATGACGGCTGCAAGAACTATCATATGGCCTAGGAATATGATGATTCACAGTGTAATGTACTAAGATATATTCGTACTAACATACAGAGCAAAAATGCGTTATTTCTCAAAACTATGTTTTTTGCAAACTGGTTAAATCACAATGTAACTGTAAAATACCGCTGTTTATGTGAGCCAGTTTCAATAAAACGTGGTGATAATCACAGTTTCTTGAAAAATCATAGAAAAACTTGAGCCTGATATAAGAACTTTTTTTAACAAATAATCTTGTGCCTGATCGACTTTGTTTTTTTTTTCAACAATTCACAATATGGCGCTCGGAAATATTTTTCAATTTTCGAGAAATAACTGACAATAATATTGTCCTAAGGCCGCCATATTGTTAATTTTTGAAGAGAAAGCTTCGATCAGATTGCGCAAGATTATCTATGTAATTCAGAAATATAGTTTATCTTGAAATCCGATCGGGTTTTAAGTGACAGTCACCAACAGGCTTGTGAATGATCGCCTGTAAGGGACTTTGCTGGCAGAAACGGGCTTCTCACAAACAGCTGATTACTTTAACAATTATTATTATTATTATTTTTAAAGTTTTTTTTGTGTTGAAGTTCATTTCTAAAGTCAAGTCGAAACATGATATATTAATGCTATGTTTTTATTTTTGTAATATAAAGCAATTGATTAGCAAAAAACAAATATTGAAAATTATAAATTGTTTGTTTTTTCGTGCCTCTGACTACCCCTAACCCCTTAACATTTTCACCATTTTTTTTCGACTATCTTAATTTATACAAAAATGCTGCACTAGAACGTTTTTATTCCGCTGTTCGAAAACATTTAATGCGATCACAATACGAATGTCGATGCTAATACGAGTACCATTCAGGGCTACCCGGCATTCCTGTGCAACCTTTGATCTTAGTATAGCCGCATTCAATGATTTAATGACCGCCTGGCTATCCGAGAGTATATTAATTACAGTTTTTGTTACGGCGTGCATATTAGACGTAGCCACTTCTATTATAGCTAGAACTTCTGTCTGGCAAACCCTACAGTAGTTTAGTAGTTCAAACGGATTGTTCGAGTCCTAATTTCTTAAAAAAGCGCATCCTATTACCTATTGGTGTTTGCCAGTCTCTGCTTGGCGGTATACTCGCCTTCAAGAATCTGTCGAAGGTGAGTCTAGTCCACTTCCTGTTGGTGGTGACCCCATTTCGTCCCCTTAGTATTAAAATAGCCTATACATTTTTTGATGTTTTGAGAAAATGAATTTCAAACTTTTTGTCGAAAGTAGCTCTCACTCAAATCTTGTTGTGTCTGTAAATATTTATTATTTTTTGACTGATGTTTTGACCCACTTTGTGGAACTAGAATTTGAGAAAATTTTGACTACATATAAAATCGACGATGTAGAATCCAAAAATTCAATAAAAATAATAGCCTATGAGCACATAGGCTATTGTTGTACTAAGCGGACGATTTAATACCGAATCCTTTTTTGCTTGTATATAATGCAACGTTGCCCTTCTTTACACTTTCCTCAATATTAGGTTTCCATGTAAGTTTGCCAAGTTTCTAAATACTTGACATTCTCTCTAAAAGCAAATATCCACAACCTTAAAAACTAGCGCGGCGGTGATTATAGGAAGCTCTATGTTTTTTTGTAAAGAGAATTAGTTCAGTTTCTGCGCGGCTCATACTGTGTCTCTGTTAGAGGAGACATAGGTTTCCTATAATCTCACCGCTGGTTTTCAAGGGTGTGGAGATTCCTTTGAGAGAGAATGTCAAGTACTTAGGACTCATATTAGATAGGAAACTCACATGAAAATCCGTAATATTTAGGAAAGAGTAAACAAGGCCAACGTTGCATCATAGTACTTGCAAAAGAGCGGTCGGTATTAAGTGGGGGTTAACACCTCGCGTTAACTCATTGGCTATATACATAAATAAACAAGGTTCCCGTGTCGCGCAATGGTATCACAAAGGACCTGTGAGGTTTACACGGAGCGACTACCACCATAACCTAACATAACCTTGAGTTCTTCTTTCATGAGAATTGCAACTCTATTTAACGCATTATTTGTGTCACTCTTTCATATAAATTTTTTGAATGAGAAAAAGCCGTTTGATCGATCTCTTCCCGACGGGTTTATATATGTGACCTGGTCTACGAAAAGGTACCTTACGTGCGAAAACAAGTTTTCGAGAAAACAGCAGTTAAAGTTTAAACTTCTAACAACCCTTGTAACTTTTTTAAATATTAATATTTTTCAATCCGGTTTGGCTTATTTTCTTCAGCATAGATCACAGTATCAATAAAATCACAGAAGCAATGAAAAACATTTATTTTATATAATATATAAATAAATAAGAAAAAGTTTATGCAAATCGCAGAAATCGTTCTAAGAAATAAGTTAGCTTTTGTATTTTCGTATTTGTACTTTTCTTTTTTTTTACTTTTAACAAACTTTTAAACAAATTATGACTGTTTTCACCATTTTAACGAGTCTTCCACACACTATTCGAATCAACAAAAAAGGGAAAAATGATTTTTAACACGTAAGGTACCTTTTCATAGACCAGGTCACATATACATAATTTGTACTTTAGCAAGATTGGAAAATGCCCAGCTTTGTTACTAATGTTCCGGCAGATTTATTTCAAGTAATTTTATAAAATTTTTTTCTGTTCAAAATGCAACACAACAAATAAATAGTTGATTTTTACGCCGCAGCAATGGAAATTATTATTTTTATTAGAATTTTATTTTTTTTTATTTTTTATTTAATGCATCAAAGCACAAAACGAATCAAGTGCACATTCGCAAAATTACCAAAGCAAAGTTTATAGCCATTGTAATAGCGATTTTGTTGCCAATTATGCTTACGAATGGTGTTCACTGTGGTGTAACTGCAATGCGAAATTATGCCGAAGTGGCCAATACTTTTGTGTTGTAGCTCATAAAATCCTCGTAATCATCACACCATCGTTAAAGTCACTTGAAGCAGACACAATTAAATCGCACATAAAAATACAAATCACACACACATACACATATGTATGAACTTGTGTAAGTGCTTAGGTACACGACAGTGGTGCGAATACGGAAATTAACCGCATGTAGTTTATCAAACGCATACGTTTGCTATAAGATGCTTGCGGCGAGATAATAAAACAACAATAAAAGTTGCATTAAAGGTATATTATCATTTTGGTAAAGACAATAAATCAGCATGAAAAAAAGTTTAATGGAAAGTATAAATTTTTCAGGCATAAGAGTTAAACTTTTTTGTGCAATTTTCGATTGAATAAAATGAGGAGTTGATTGAAATAAAAATAAGTGAAGAGTGACCAAATAGCAATGTTAGTTTTTTTCAAATAATTTGCACCAGCAGCTATAAAATATACCAATGGTATGCGGCTGTTTAAGTACTCGGTAGGGTTTGCCATTTCCTCATGCGCATTATAAGAAAAATGTAGCGAAATTCCGGCTCGGTTATAGATACGCAAATATTTGTAATACGTAGGCCCATTTTTGGCAAGAGACCATGGAAATGCTTAACTAATACTATGTCTTGCTAAGGCCAGTGTTCATTAGTCCCGCGGGAGAGGTTTTAGTTAGATTGGCATGTAAAGAGATGGCCGCACGCGTTTCTTAACATATTTTTTAGACTGAGCTACTCACTGCATAAGTAGACGCTACAGCATACATTCAGAACGGGACATAAAGCAACTTAAGGTTTTCGTTTAGAATAGGGAGCGGAGATCAGGCTTCTTCATCCAAGACGCGCGAGTTTGTTAAGGTGTTGCTTGTACAAACGATTATTATAGTTGATTGCCGGTCGAAAGAATGGCGGGTTCGGTGCGTGGCGTTTGCACTGCTGAGCCTTGTCTCAAAGGAATGGCTTTGGAAGCATTCACAGCACTTTGGCCAGAGGTCAAGGAAATGCTTTCGTGTAGCTTGATGAGTTTCAAAGTGGAAAATTTAATCAACTATGAGCACAGAACTCCGCGCTGAAGTACCACTTGCTGCATTTTGTAGAACTACTAATATTTAGCGGTTTTACTCACCAGAATGGCTTGGGTTTTATCAGAAGCAGGATTATTTTTCAACGATCTAACCACTATTTCCTTGAGAGTGTCCTTGATATCCGAGTATTCAGTATTTTTCAATCATTTTCTTAAATGTTTTGCAAATCTTATTCAATCTCCTTCTAAAATGATACACTACATATTATTTTAAGCAAAGCTGTAAAGATCAAGTAAGTATAAATAATTTAAAATTTCGCCTTACTTTGCAAGGTCATACATCTTATTAATCTTAGAGCCCACCTAAAGTTTTGATTTTAATTTTTCGGACAGGTAATACGTGCCGACAAACTCATAAATTGCATTCAGTAATCTGATACTTCTCCGCAGCTCAGCTTAATAATTCATAAGCAAAAATATTTCTTTTCATTACTATCTCACTTGTGGTGCTTCAACACTGCAACTGCTGCAATTCGCGCTCTCGCCACTTAACCCAATTTATAAGCGTCGCATTAAGCAGCCATTTGTGCGCGTGCACACCAACCAACTTAACACACTGACCCACAAAAGAGTAGCAGTAATCCTTAAGCATAACAACAGCAAGAAATCGAAAAGGCTCCGCTCAGTTGATTAACCAACTACCTAATGAACCAAGTGCCAAAAACAAACCAAACAAAAAACGAACCGAGCAAACGGTCCGGCCACACGAATGAGTAGGCAAGTGTGTAGCAGATCACCGCCCATTCAGGATGAGCTGGTATGATTATTTCCTCATAATCTTCATCGCTGTTCTAGCCATAGTTGCTGTTCTTTATTTTTTGCGGTTCTTGCTCACGTTCTGCCATCGCAGCGGCTAACTTTGTAGCTTGCCCAGCTGCCAACATCAACTACGAGTTCATACAATTCAATTCATTTTCAATTTCAATTCTGGATCTTATGGCTGAAATGGTGGTGTCGTGGTTGTGGTGGTTAGTGGTAAATCGTGAGTTGTGATTTTGCGTGCATGCGCGTGCACTTGCGCCAGCCACAACCACAAGCGCAACCATGGCTACAGTCACAGACACAGTCACAGCGACAGTCACAGTCACAGCTGTAACCATCAGCTACCAGTGCCGGCTATGCTGGAGATGCGCGCACTCATTCGGAGATTTATTTCATTTTATTGGCTGGTGAGTTGGTCAAAAGTGTACGTCGGCCACTTGCTTTAATTTGCCAATCGTGCTTTCGAGTAAGTAAGGTAACAGGAAAAAACAAAACAACAACAGCAACAACAACACCTCTTTGAGTTAGTGATCACAAAGTTGCATCATCAGCCGCGCATGCGCCGAGTGGAGAAAAAAGACACTTTTATGCACTTCAGGTACATAACTAAAAGGCATAAAAAGCAAATAACATAGAACAACAAATAATAAAGAATAGGTGAAATATTGCAAGCGTTGATGGTTGATGGGTTTGTTGTTTTCTCAGTGGTGGTTATAGTGTGATCATTATTACTGACACGCGGCAATTTAGTGCCACAATACGCGCACACTTGCTCATGGCGCAAAGAAAAAATTGCGGAAATTATGAGGAAGACTACGGGTTTCTTTGAACTCAATAAGTTAGTGTAGAAACCCTGTGCATTAGGAGTTGCAGTATTGGATACAACCTTATCTCCATTTTTTCCTTTAAGTAAACAAAAATATTATATTAGCTTCAAACTTTAATTTCATATGCTATGGTACTCATGGCGCCTCACTATGATGCACTTTCAAGTAAAATAATTAGAAAGAGCTCAGAGAATATTAACAAAAATCCCTAGGCAGGAATCGAATTGCAAAATAAATTGCAGCGATCCATCTAATTTGTTCAATTTACCCCAAATAGGAGTAGGAGCTTGTCCAAAGACTCTGGACGAGCATACAACATAAAGACCAAAATGTGAAAACCAATATATCCCAGTTGTTTAGAAGTTTAAAAAAATCTATTTTTTGTTTTTTCGATATTTCGAAAGTTTAGTATTTGAAGAATATACTGTGAAATTTTCATGAGGAAATTCCGAATATTACATTATTCTACAGCCTATTAAGAATGTAGAGAGCGGTGCGCGCGCACCTGTGCCTCAAACTTTAAGAGGGGAGCCTGGTTTATGAGGTCTAAAAATTGCATCTCTTTGCGATTTTTTTTCTAAGGAACGAATTAATTTAGCACTGCAAAGTTTTTTCTATCTTTTAATGAACATTTAAAAAGTATAAAAAATTTTTGTACTGGTTAAAATAAGTTGAAAAAAATGTTTAACATAGAAATTAGTAGAGCGCTGCAACGCTGGAGTTTCCAACTGGCGTACAAGATACAGCTCGTAATTATTATCTAAAGCAAAAAATTCAAATGGATTTCTAATTATCATGATTTTTTATTCTAGCTGAACTAAGAAAACTGAGAGAAATTCCAAAATTTCCACTTTTTGGAGGTTTTAAAGAAAAAAATGTCTTTCTTTAAAAAACAAATTCATTTCAACTTGGTATAAAAATCTTGAAAATTTTTTTTTATCTATTTTGTTAGTTCAAATAGAAGAGAATTTAATACTGAAGGGAACAAGCTATGATTCATATCAAAAGGTTCATTAGTTTCAATTCAAAGAAATCATAAAAATGAAGTCGAGAAAAGAAGATAATATTGAGAATTTGGCTCTGTAACTTTGTGTGAATATTCTGAAATTTATTAGGAATCGCTTAGAACAAAAAAAAAATTGATTTTTTTGATCTTATGGTTACCCCATCAATGGCTATTGTCGGAACTAGAATCATAATTCTATTTAAATAATTTCCTATTTTTTACACTAAAAAACTACTAAAAAAATACCCAATTTTACGACCTTTTTTTTAAACGCGCGACATTTTGTCAATTTTTAATGTTTTCGATTTTTTCTAATCCCGACCGTAACTGCACTCCTTCTGATTAAGAATCTTCTTGAATTTTGTGTTTCAGATGAATAGAAGTTTCGAAATCACCTACGCCAGCGGGGTTCGATTTTTCGAGAGGCTCTTCTTCAGCGGCATTTTTTTTTAATAATAAATATGGTTTTTAAAATAAAAAAAAAATTGTTTGTATACTCAATATATGCAGTAATAAGCATGAAAGGTAGAAATATCGTTTTTTAATTTTTAATGACAAAAAAAAACGGTGAAAATAGCTGAAATTTTCGTGCTCTAGACCAACGTGTCCCCTTAAACTAGGGCACTGCAACTTAGCACGAATTAATTTAAATTAATCGCATATACCGTACTTATGGTGGAAAGTAGGTATTGGAAAAGGGGGCGTGGCACTTACCATATAAACTGAAATTTCTGAAGCGCTCTTCTTCAGAACCACAAAAGCTAAGATAATCAAATTTCATGCAGTTACACAAAGTTCCAATGCCTGTCTAATGCTGAAAAAGGGGTGAAAAACGGACATGGCACCTCCCATGTAATCTTTGAGCCTCATATCCTGTGCATGAAAGAAATGCACCTACGGAAATTTCAAAATCTTTAAACATGTTTTAAGGATCAAAAGACGTGCCTGGATGTTGCTTCAAAATATTGAGTTGGGGAATAAGTTCATAGAGTTTTTATATTTTCTACAAGTTTACAATGATTTATTTGCTGTTTGACAAAGGGTTAGTATTTATTCGATTGAACTCTTTATGTTCTACAAAACTGTGTTAATTGTATTTTTGAGTTATTTAATTTCCTATTACTTTTGAGGCTTAGAATTGGAATACCCAGGAGGCAAAAACCAACATTTTCTTTGCTTTTCATCGTGGTATCGAAGTCAAAAAGCTGTCGCAGCAGCTCGGGACATGTCCGACGTGTATGGAGAAGGTGTCACAAACGAGTCTACAGCACATAAATGTTTTGCCAAATTCCAAAACGGCGACTCTGACGTCGATGGCTCGTCTCGCAGTGGAAAGCCTTCTGAATTCGATGAAGAACGCCTCAAATCACTTTTGAATGAGAACGCTGGCCACACCAGTCATGAATTCGCAGAAAAAATTAACTGCGATCATAAAACGATTCTCAGTCAGCTGCATTCAACGGCAATTACCGAAAAATTGGGATTCTGGGTGCCTCACGAGCTCAACGAGAAAAACAAAGAAAGTCGCCTTCAAATTGTTCCTCCGCATCTTGTCTGCCATCGAGCAACTTGCAATCATAAACAGCGCTTTTTGTACCGAATTCCGATGAGAGATAAGAAATAATGCCTACACATCAATATGGAGCAAAGAAAGTAGTGGGTGCCTGCAGTAGATACACCAAAGTCGAGAGTCAAGTCAGGTCTTCATCCAAAGAAGGTCATGTGTTTGGTAGGACTGGGAGGGCTCGGTGCACTGGGAAATGCTCAAAAAGAATGCTACGGTCAACAGAAAGCTCTATATTGCTCAGCTACACCGCGAAAACTAGGCTGTTCGACTGAAAAGACCTGATTGACATGGTCAAACCATAATCCTTTACGAGAACGCCAGGTCCCATGTTGCAAAAGTCGTCAAAGCCACATCTCCAAGAGCGCGAATGGGAAGTCCTTAAGCATCCTCCGTATTTCCCCGTGCTTGCACCGACCGATTACCATCTTTTCTGCTCCCTGTCAAACCATACGAAGGACGCTACCTTCGTTAACAAAGAGACCTTAAAAACTGGCTCAACAACTTCTTTGACACCAGACCAGGCGATTTTTGGCGGAACTGCATCAATAAATTGGTCGAGAGGGGGAAAGAGGAATTGATTAACTGATTGACATAATTATTGCTTTTTGTTTATGTAAAAGTCTTCGGTAAAAACACAACGAAATTATACCTCAACCAAATAAATGGACAATCATCAACGGGATGTATCGCCTGCTAAGCTCTCGCTTATTTTTCATTAGAAGTTGTTTTCATACAATATATTAGCCGTTACTTCCGTCTTTTCTAAACTGAACAAGAAAACGAAGCGAATGTTTTCAGGGATAAACATGGGCAAGACATATCCAGCTCAATATTTGATTTGATCTATAGGTATTAACATTAAATCTTTCCACGATTTTGGGTATTCATCTTTGGCTAA
>JAYXIM010030585.1:0-16238 GCA_037575425.1 Anastrepha fraterculus
AAAAAAATATTACAAGGACAAAGCGGAGTAAATAAATGAATAAGTTAATAAGTTGGTTAAGTCATGACAAACGATTGGGCGCAGGCGGTTAAGCGCTGAGAGTATTCGTCGCAGCAATGCTTGTGGGGCAGAGAAAGAGACAAGACATCCGCTTTCAGATAAAAGCGACTTCACTTTTGTTTCTATGTAGCATTAGTTAGCAAGCACAAGAAGAAACGATTAGACGAGGATTCCGTCAACACCACTTAAGAGGCTACCGCGCCAATCCAGAGCCATAAGGTGCACTTCAAATTCTCATGCCTTACGCTCATTGACGAGCTTGTTTTTCTTATTTTATTCATGAATGAAATATCTCCAAAATGTTAATCATCAATTAAAATTTGCTCATAAATATTTATATCGTTTCAACGTTGGTAATGCGAGCACAGAAACGAGAATAGCCAAGCTAAAGCAAACAATGGTATTCACGAGCATACAGGTTTCTCATATTTTTCTCTTGCATGTATAGTCATTAACTGTTGTTGTTTTTAGAAGTAGTTTGTGTATTTATTTTTAATACAACTCAGTTTTGTTAACATATGTAAAATTAATTTTCACTGTCTCGTTTATCTTATCGCTAGTCGTATTTCGAACACGACCAAACATCCAGCCAACTAAGAGCTGAACTAACCAAGCGGCCAACAACAAGCGAATGTCACGAAAGGTGTCAACTAATTTTAAAGTTTTACTAATAAATATTGTTTCCAATGGCTTTAACACATTCGTACGAACTTTAAAATGTATGCTAATGCGCTAAGCATACACATGTATGTATGTATGTATGTAGCGATACATACTAATAGGGAAGGACCGAACATCAATTTTTAAGGTCTAGACTGAACTTCGGTCGATTTCTGTCGAAGCCGAAGCGAGCATTCGAACATTTTAGAGGGTAGAAGTAGGAAACAATGATAGTTTTTAAAAAAGCTCGTGTTTTTATAAATAAAATTATGAAAAAGGTACATAATAATTTAATAATAATAATAAATAATTTCAATTCAAAACATAGCATTTGCAAAAGTAAGAAGAAAAGTGGATGTACCTATGAAATGAGATTTTTGTTTTTTCAATTTCAAACGTTTATTAACAAAAAATGGTTAAAAATTTTATCTTCAAAATAATAGCCATCGCTAGCAACACATTTTTCCCATTTCTCAGGCAATTTGTGGATGCGGCGCCAAAAAAATTGGCCGCAAACCAATCACCTAGCCATTTTTTGGCTTCTTCGTGAGAATTGAAGCGCTGCTCGGAAAGTGCGTAGCCCATGATAATCGGAAGGCGCCAAGTCTGGTGAGTAAGCAGCATGCACCAACGGTTCCCAATCGGACGTCTCCACCACTTTCCTCAATTGAACCACTTTGAACCATAGAAAGATACACAATCGAGCAACGCGCTAAAGTTATTCAGGCTTATTATGAAAACGGGCTTTCGAATCAAAATGCATATCGCGCACTTCGTCTTCAGTGATGAGGCACATTTTCACCTCAGTGCATTCGTCAATAAGCAGAATTGCCGCATTTGGGCGAATGATAATCCAAGAGTGATTGCCGAAAATCCGAATGCACCCACAAAGAGTGACTTTTTGGTGCGGTTCATGGGCCGGCGGCATCATTGGGCCGTATTTTTTCCAAAATGAGGCCGGTCAGACAGTTACTGTGAATAGTGTGCGCCATCGTGAGATAATAACGAACTTTTTATGGCCCGAATTGGAGGATATGGATGTGGACGATATGTGGTTTCAACAGGACGGTGCCACTTGCCACACAACTAACAAAACAATGGCTCTTTTGCGCGAAAAATTTGATGGCCGAATAATCTCACGTCGCGGCGATGTCAAATGGCCGCCAAGATCATGTGATTTGACACCGTTGAGACTTCTTTCTTTGGTATTATTTGAAAGAAAAGGTGTCCGTTGATAAGCCAGCAACAATTCAAGAGCTTAAGGATGAGATAATTCGGCACATTAACGGCATAGAACCTCAATTATGCCTCAGTGATCGACTTCGAAAATTTGAACCATCGGATGGAGGTGTGCCGCCGTGGCCGCGACGGTCGTTTGGCCGATATTTATTCTGTGCGTAATTGAGTCATACCAGTATTATCATAATAAAGAGAAATTACAATAATTTTTTAAAGAAATGGTATTTTATTCAAAATCAACACCGGCCCTTAAAACTTAACCACCCTTTATATAAGTTCACTCTTTTTTAGTTTTAGTAACTACTTTAAAATCGTGTTTTCTTGACTTATTGAGTTAACTAAATACATACATATGTACATACATACAGTTGTGGAACAACATCAAGACGCACACCACAAATAGGAGGAAGAGCTCGACCAAACACCCAAAAAAGGGTGTACGCGCCAATTATATATATATATATATAAATACATAAAAACACCAAATTTCAATTTTCATTGCCCCTACCAGTTGTTTAAAAAAATCTCCATGAACCATATGGTTTTCCACTTTCATTGCTCCACCAAAACATATGGCAACTCATACCTTTAACCTCAATTCACATCTATTCCACAATTTATCAATTTTTCTGCTGCTGTACTAATTAATGATAACGTCAAAAATATGTCCACTTCATCACTTGCCACACATGCAATGCTACCAGTGCTGTATTGTTGTTGTAAATTAACAAAGTCATTAACCGTATGTCATACGCGCAGCATATCAGCATAGGACATCAGAAATGTTGCATAAAATGCGTGAAAAGGTGAATGGAAACGGACGGAATGTTAGGACGCGCCATAGACTTCACTGCTGCATATATCGGCGCATACATACCTACATTCAATTTCCCTAATTGACCTCTAGTCGACACGACTATCATCATAATCACCACCAAACTGGAACATTATCCTTCACAGCGCATGTGTCCTTTAGGGTTACCTTCGCGCCGTGTTCCTTCTTTATGAAGCACCAGTTCAAATTAAATTATGTGGTCGCGTGCTCGTATACGATTTACCTTTCATTTTATTTTCATTTTTATTTTTTTGTTTTTTTTTTTCTTTTTTGGCTGACCAGTTGCCCCGCTAAATGAGTAGGTATAAAAAATCGCTGAGTGCGAGAAACTACTGACAGCCGCAAAAGAGTCTATACCGCACACGATATAAATCCAAATAGCCGGCCAACTGACTGGGCTCTGATGTTACCCTGAGTGACAGTCATTGCGGCGGCGGCTAAAAGGATGAGTCGATTAATGGTCGGACATTACACGTTTGTTTATAGTTCACATAAATTTTGTGTTTAGGGCGCACTTTTTATTCTGCGCAGAGTGGGAGCACGAAATATATGGGACTTCATGGCTCTTGAACTTTGTAGGCAAATATGAGCATGTATGGGTGTGTGTGTGTGTGTGTTTGTGTGTAAAGCCATTGTGTGCTGGCAGTGTGGTTGGTGCGTGCTAAGTGCAGGGCGTTTTGTTGCTTTTTGATGTATGATGAGCGCCCGTGCGCGGATACATTTGTGTGTGTGTGTGTGTGCCTGTACTTTTGTATAAAATGATAGGCTTTCAGTCAACTTTCTGCCTTTCGACTTACTCTATCTCCTCGTAGTTGATTTTTTTGTTCACTTCTTTTCGACCGCTTTGCTCTGGGTCCCTCGAACTGTTGCTGCTGTTAACTCGAAAATACCATTAACACCGTTTAAATAGCGTATAAACGTGTGCACGCGCAAAACCAACAACACTAACAACTACATTAACAGCCATTCAAGCTACACAAGGCGTACAAAATAAATAAAAGCATAAAAATAGCAGAAAAAAAACATTGACGGCAGGATAACGTTTCACAGGCATAAAACGTGCTAAATGTGTGGCAGGATATGGTTTGTGGTAGTGTTGGCACTGAACGAATCGGTGGTGATGGTCGTTCGAATTGTTATGTTTGCCACAAAAAATTAATGAAATGTTGCACCACTAATGAAAGAGCTTCAACGTTGAAGAATGACGTCAGCCACACATATTTTGCCCGCAAATATTGGCTTGTAGGTGTTGGCTTGTTGTATGTAGTTACTGTAGCATTTTCTGCTTTCATCCCCCTACTTTTTGAATCATTTGTCCGATTTTCAGTTTTTTTAAGCAACAAATTTCCTTCATAGCCCTGGCATAGGAGTATTAAGCAAAGCGTCTAAACGAACTGTTGGCTTTCTGCAAATTTATGGCATGATTATAGCTGTTGTTGCATTGTTGTTACTACTTTGTACTTATTGACAATAGTTTCTCTTCCTTTCTACTCCTTCCCCTTTATGGTAGAAGCGCTTGTGGCACACACGCGGCGCAACGACGGCTATGACGCGTGCTCATGTACATATGTATTTGTTAATAAAAATGACCAAAAATCAAGAAAAAAATAAATAAAAACACACAGATGCACGCACACACAGAAGAAGTCATAAAAAGGTGAAATGTCAAAAAAGTGTGGCATATGGTTTATTCCAACAGAGTCTTACCAAAACAGCTAAGCGGTTGTATGCGTAGCATATTGAAACAATATTTTGATTGTTGCCTTCCACCTATTTAGTGTTTCCGTTCTTCTTTTTAGGAGTGCTGACTTTGTGGTTTTAACAACTTCTCGTCCATTTCTTGGCAGACAATTTTTAAAGCGTGCATCTGTACGCAGCGCCGTGTTTTACGAGATTTTCAAGTGTTCACACATGTTTTGTTGTTGTTGTTGCTTTCGTTAATTCCTAAATTTAACCATACACGGATAGAGGTGTGTGTACATATATATGTAAATAATGCGTTCCTTTAAAAAACCTCACCAAAGCAGCTGATTTTTAGGTGTTGAAGTTTTGAGGACTTATTAATAGGCAGCTGGTTTTAAGAGTACCGAGGCAAGGCATATACACATATACATATAGTACGAGTATTATTTAAAATTAATTTGTGTCTGTCAGTGCCAGGCTTGTTCTGGCTTATGAAGGTATTTTAGCGAGTACGACAAATCGTTTTTCAACTAAAAAGCCTTTTAAGCAGCTGGTTTATATTTCTTTTGCGTTTTTATTTGTACCTTTGCACGTTAGCGATGGCGAGTATCGCAGGCAGGGCCGTAGAGAGCATATCCGGGTCCCCGGGGAAAATTGCAAATGCGAGCCCTTTCCAATTATGTCTAATTCATATAATTCGAATAGAGCTTGACGGCGACATAGACACAGTGTAGCGCTCCAACGGCTTGATTGGCTGGGTCATGTCCTACGAATGGAGCCAAGCGCAACGGCTCTGAAAGTATTCGATGCGGCACCAGCTGCGAGGAAAGCAGAGGAAGAGAAAAGCGTTCTTTGCGTTGGAAAGATCAGATGAAGAAAGTTTTGATTTGGTGAGTCCAACAGCCGCCGATGTGCACAAGCAAGAAAAGGCTGGCGTGCTCTGTTAAACTCAACCAAAATCGCGTATGCGCCAATCAAGAAGAAGAAGAAATCTCACTTAAAAGCGCAATACACCAATTTTTTTTATGAACAAAAATTTATACAGAATAACAAATAACAAAATGGCAAACAATAAATGACAAACCAAAACAAAAAATATGAAGTACTTAAAATCTCATTAGTAATTTTAGTTGGTGATAGTGCATACCATAATTCGGAAAATGAATTTTTGTTAAAGAATTTTAAAAGGTAAGACAAAAGATGCGAAAATATCGTGTGTTCGCGAAAGCAGGGCAGCCAGCTGAGGACTTAGTGCTGAGTTGATTGCATTTCCTCTTCGCCGCTATGTTTAATCCCTTACACGGCTACTCGACAAACCGGTTAAAGCCACTAAACCCCCTATGAGTTGGCCCAGCGTCCTCGGCATAGACGCGCTGCTTACCTAGAATCGCACAGAAAAAAGCCTTTCAATTGACGCAATATACAGTACATACAACCACACACATGCATCACCTCAGAGTGCATTAGGTATGGAAAACTATATATTTAGCAATCGATAAGCATCGCATTGTCAATGCGACCCAAGCCATGACATATTTTTCTCCGTTCTGAGTCTCTGTAGTAGATACTCTGCAAATTTCTCACATGAAAATTTTATTTTTACAAAAATTTGAGGCAACAAATTTATTTGAAACAAAAAGCACGAGTATATGCAGGATAATTGAAAAACATGCATTTGATTCAATTTGTCCCCATGCAGTGTTACAACACGCCCACATACACTGAACATAAACAAGCCACCGCAAATATGCAACAAGTGGAAAAACACAAACGCATTTTGTTATGCATAAATTTACATGAAATTTTCATGTGGTCCGAGCGAAATACAAAAACCATTAAAAACAAGAACAATATGAAAAATAGCTGCAAAAAAATTTGCAAAAAATTGTGCAAAAAACCGTCAAAACGTCACGTGCAATCAAGCATTTTGTCAATAGCAACACCACAGAAGTCTGTGGCAGCAGTAAAAAAATATGCAACGCGAATAAAATGGCAGACAACAAAGAAGTGAAAAATTCAGGATTGCAAAGTCCGCATGGAGCAACGAAAATTGCTGCAATTTTTAACTAAAACAAAATTATTTTAAATACAGTTTCCATTAAAATTTGGTAATAAACACAAATAATGGCTTTTAAGGTGCTAAATGAGCGTTGACAGCGGCAAAAACTAGAATAAAATCAACAACAACAAACATAAGCAGTATTTAAAATATTAAAAAAACAAAGATTTTAAAAATGAAAAAAAAAGATTTTTAAAATTAAAAAAAGTGTTTGAAATTAAAAAAAAAATTTTAATCAAAAAGAAAAAATTTCTTAAAAATACGCTAAAGCCCAGGTGTTCGACAAAGGCAATTTTAATATTTTTCTGGTTAGATGCATTTATGCCTTTAGCAAATAAGTTGCAGCCGAGTTGTCCTAGTGGAATTGTGCTTGGCTACCATATGGTTGGTCCAGGTATCGATGCCCACTATGGGCATGAAAAAATTGAGGCAAAAAGTGTGTTCTACTAGTAGCCATCATTTGGCCGATACAGGCAAAACCGTAATACAAAGTCGGAGTCTACAGTGATAGGCATGCTGCGCTTAAAGCAGTGGAAAATGTACCTCTCCTTAGCTGGCCTTCTTTAACGCGGCTAAGATTTTGGCATCTTAGCTTCTACTTCGTTGCTACGCCTGCTAATATATTAGGCCTTGACAGCACAGTCATCGTTCATAATCCACACACACTAAACCCATCCTCCTAACCACCACTCCCCCACCTCTCTCTGCCCTCTCCTTTCGCATGGAAAACTTCACAAAATGCAGCATCTTGTCTTGGACTTATCAGACATTTTGTGCTAAAATATAACTTGTCGTTGACAACACATTTGAAAAGCTTAGAGACAGCAGATAATCCATTTTCAAAAGGCAGATGACTTGTATGAGGAGCTTTTTATGGCAGACATAGAGTGTAGGACTCGGAAGTTTATTGTTGCCTGCCGAGGGGCGACCGATTTTTTCTATCACTTCGTGTTTCACGTCCAGAGACTCGAACGGCCATTCGGCTACGCCGGCCTAGTTTATTTTTATCGATCAGTGTTCTTTGGTCGAGCTTTGTAGCAAGCAATATGTGGCCCCAGAACCTTGTATACAAAGAGCCCATAGGTTTCTAGGAGAGATGTTGAAAGCGTAGAGGCTACTTCAAGTAGTGGTTTGGTTGACCATGGCTCGCAACCAATAACATTTGGTTGGCATACACATCTTCGGGAACCCTTATGTACCTCCCACAGTAAAGATAATGCAAATATATAGCATTTTCTCTATTCGTTCGCGACATTCGCTAAGCAGTTGTATTTTTGGAGTAGAAATACTGAGAACTGAACAGCTAAGTTCCCTTGATCTTAGCAGTTTTCTTCAGAGGCACTAAGGAGCCAGGAAAATAAATTAAATCTTACTCCATGTTGGCAATAATAAAAGCCGCGACACTGATACAGTGTGATGCGATATCCGGAAATGATATCTACATACATTTTCACTGATAGCCGTGCGGCGATAAAATCCCTCACAAAACAGTCGACAACCTCCAAGGTAGCCATGAAATGCATCGCATCTCCTAACGGGATGGCTGAGCCATTTCACCTAAAGGTAACATGGATTCCTGGCCATCGCGACATTGACGGTAACTGTAGAGCCGATGAACTAGCGAGATTCGGCACTAAATTGACAGATGAGCACATAGACAATGACATAAGTATACCCTTACGAACATGTAAGCTACTCATCCTTGAAGAAATCGTAAGAAAAGCAAACGAAAGATGACGTAATGAAGCCACCTGCAAAATCGCCCGTCCACTGTGGTCAACTCTAAATGCTAAACGCACAGAATCTCTGCTTAGCCAGAATAAACACAGTCTTAGCACATTGATCTCAGTCATAACGGGGCACTGCCTATTAGGTAGACACGCCCAAAGGATGTGTGTGCAAACACATGACTTCTGTAAAAGTTGTCTAGATGAGGAAGAGGAAGAGGAAGAGACAATCTCGCACCTACTGTGCCACTGTATCTGCTCTATCCAGACGCAGGTTTACTAGTCTGGGTGAGCAGTCTTTTGATGAGTTAGAAGATCTCAGTTCTATAGAAATCAGATTTATTTTAAAATTTTTGAAAAGCAACACACTGGTTTTAGGTGAGATAGAGACAAGCTCCTCACGCGGCATCACAATGGGCTATGAGCCTGAGTGTGTCTCCACAGGACAACCGCTTCAATTTAACCTAATCTTCCTCCATGCTTCCAATCCCTACTTCCTGTTTTAGGTCTCACGTAGAATATCAGAGTTTTAGGGCTCTCAGCAATGATTACTGACCTATCCATCATCTGCTCAGAACGAAAAGAGTACTCACCACATATTGGAGAGCAGAAGCTCGACCAAATATCTAGCAAAGGACATGTTTATCTGCGTATGCTTGCGTTTGAATATAAATTAAGACACTTCGAGTACTGCAAGTGCACTCAAATAAACTTCAATTCGCATATAAATTTACGTAGATGCTTATACACAAACAGCTGTGTGTCCATATGTACGTACGAGTACCTAACGCATGCAAATTTGTGTGCGCATGAGCAGTTTAAAATTCCGATAATTTAGTCACTCTCGCCACATTCATTATTCAAATATTTTTACACATTATAATTATTAGCCCATTTTTTTGTTTTTTGTTATCTTTCATTGTTTTTGCATTGCGCTGAAACTGTAAAATTAAAATAAATACCGAGCCGGAGTGTTGAAGCGATTGCAAAAGCAGCTTCTGAACTGCAATTTTAAAAATATTTACATACATTTCTGCCGGTTTGCCACAATACAGCAGCGACCAGATCGACAAGAGCAACAACAAAGCAGCCGATAAAGTGCAGTACACTCGCAAAATAATATCGCCGACAGTAAATTGAAGCAAAATTAATGATGCATTGTGTTGTTTTTGTTGTTGTTGTTAAGATTATTATAATTTAATTGCTGGTTTTTTGCACTTGTTATGTAAGAACGATCGCGTTCTTTTCCTGTTAACGGCAGTTTGTCACTGCTGCGAAATCGCTACCAAAACGCGTTATTTGTGTTCTTGTTTTTGTGTTATTTAAATTTTTGTTTTGTTTTTTTTACTCTCGCTTGAACGATGTGATTTGAGAGCAGCCAGAAAGCAAGTGCCCGCTCTTGTCGTGTCTTACGGGTGAAAATGAAAGCAAGTGGGGAAATATAAGAAAAAAAAATGAGTTACAGAGCTGCGTGTAATAAGGGACAGAGAGAGAGGTGAACAGGAATCAGACAGAGGAGGATGTGGAATGTGAGGAGCAAAGAATGTAGTAAGGAGATATCCAGTTATCGGTGAAAATAATATGTGCGCAAATGATTCCTTAGACGTGCCAATTTCACATTCAAGTTCGTTTCACAAAGTTAAAAAATGCAAATGAAGGGTGGTTAAATTTTAAGGGCCGATGTTGAATGTGAACCACACCTAAACGTCAATTTCTTTCTGCATTTCATTTAACATTTTTTAAATTCCAGTTTAACTCAATTTGAACCATGGAAAGATACACAATCGAGCAACGCATTAAAGTTATTCAGGCCTATTATGAAAACGAGCGTTCAAATCAAAACGGGCGTTCGGAGAAAATCATCTTCAGTGATGAGGCACATTTTCACCTCAGTGGATTCGTCAATAACCAGAATTGCCGCTTATCGCATTTGGGCGAATGATAATCCAAGAGTGATTGCCGAAAAACCGAATGCACCCACAAAGAGTGACTGTTTGGTGCGGTTCATGGGCCGGCGGCATCATTGGGCCGTATTTTTTCCAAAATGAGGCCGGTCAGACAGTTACTGTGAATAGTGTGCGCCATCGTGAGATGATAACGAACTTTCTATGGCCCGAATTGGAAGATACGGATGTGGACGATATGTGGTTTCAACAGGACGGTGCCACTTGTCACACAGCTAACGAAACAATGGCTCTTTTGCGCGATAAATTTGATGGCCTAATAATCTCACGGCGATGTCAATTGGCCGCGAAGATCATGTGATTTGACACCGTTGGACTTCTTTTTTGGAGTTATTTGAAAGAAAAGGTGTACGTCGATAAGCTAGCAACAGTACAAGAGCTAAAGGATGAGATAATTCAGCACATTAACGGCACAGAACCTCAATTATGCCTCAGCGTCATCGAAAATTTGGACCATCGAATGGAGGTGTGCCGCCGAGGCCGCGGCGACCAATTGGCCAATGTTTTGTTCCATACGTAATTGAGTCGTATCAGTATTATCATAATAAAGAGAAATGACAATAGTTTTCTAAAAAAATTGTATTTTATTCAAAATCAACACCGGCCCTTGAAACTTAACCACCCTTAATAAAAAATGGATACCGAAATGGATACCCACACTTAGCGTACTGTGAATATCTTCCAGGTCTAAAATCACACTGATAATTTCCAATCAGTTGGTTTATGGTGCGCTTCAGCCTTTCACACGATATACTCACGAGAACTTTATAGGTGATATTCTGAAGACTAGTCCCGCGATAATTGACACAGATTATGCAGAGCCACCCTTCTTGCCGATTGAGCAGAGCACAATTAAATTCCAATCGGCCGCCATGCTTTCATCTGAACATATTTGGCATAGGAGCTCAGTCGGCAGTCCGTCAGCTCGCGCGGCTTTGTTGTTCTACCTTCTGCTCAAATATGAACGAGACGTTATCAATAAAACGGTCCGCGGATGACATATGGCAAAAATAAATTTTTTGTTTTTTGGTAGGACTGTTATAAGCTTACATGGCAAATTTCAGCGGGATATGTCAAATAGTTTGTTTTCTGTGCTACTGTAAACAAGTCAAGCTCGAGTGTGTTCTTCGAATTCTCTTTTATGACTTCAATTGTCTCAAAATGTTTTCCACGGAGCGGCAACTTGAGCTTGGGAAACAGGAAAAAGTCACATGGAGCCATATCAGGAATAACAAAATTTCAAACAAATTCTTTGTTCAACTTGAATTTCCATCGTTAAATTCATGGATTTACGCGTAACTATGAGCCCGAAAGTAAACAGCAGTCGACTGTATGGGTGTTTCAAGATGAGCCAAATCCAACAAAAGTTGTTCCCGCACGAAGCACTTCCAAGCAAATGGTCGCCTGTTTTTTCGGAAAAACTAGACATGTCGCAACCGTACCACTAGAACAACGCAGAACAGTAAATTCTGAGTGGAACACAACCATTTTTTTACCATTTGTCTTCCAAGAGAATAGGAAAACCAATCGCCAAAGACGGATCACTCTTCACCAGGACAATGCGAGCTTTCACACATCGGCTCAAACAACTGCATTTTTGAGCACCCAAAACATCGAATTAATGGGTCATCCGCCGTAAAGTCCTGACTTGGCACCGAATGACTTCTTTTTATTCCCGTACGTAAAAAACAAACTGAGAGGTCAACGTTTTTCGACACCTGAAGAAGCGGTTGTGGCATTCAGAATGCATGTTTTGGAGGTACCTCATTCAGAGTGGCAAAAGTGCTTCGACAATTGGTTCAAACGCATGCAAAAGTGTATAGATCTTCATGGATAATATTTTGAAAACCAATAAAGTGATTTTCGATGATTAAAATTTGTTTTTGCTCTCTAATCACGACATATAAAAGGCATCCCTCGTACGACTTAGTTTCCATAGAATCTTGTGAATACAGTGAAAAACATTATTAAAATGAGTATTTGTTGTAAGAGCTTTAGACCGGAAGGTATTACTCGCAGCACCCTGTACCCTATTTAAATACCAGAAATTCTTGTTTGAAGTAAGAAGTTAGTGCATTAACCAACAAGCAGTCATTTTTTTATTTGCAAGACATTTTTAAATTTTCTCTGTGTACTGCGTCGGCGAAATACTTACGTAATCAATACATTTTAAGTAGTGGAAAAAACCACAGAGGTGTCAATAACGAGCAGAAGGAAAACGCGTTTTCAAAAGAAAAAAAGGTCCAGTGCGAAATACTTGCTTTAATTTTTACTTCACTTTCTATAAAAAGCCTGATAAATTACAAAAAAAATGTATTTCATTTAAAGAAATGTAAATTACACAAAAACAAAAAAAAACAGTAATTGCAAAGGCAGCTGCAACACAACGACAATCACGTGCCGATCACACGCTGAGCAAATAAAGAAGCGGAAATTGGAGGAAACCGAATCAGAGCGCAAATTATTGAATTTGGCAACCCACAGACGCACAAATATGCAAACCAGTCATTACGAGCGCTTTCGTTCTCGCGCATTCAATGGGCGACTTAATTGGGCCAATTGTAGACGATTTTGAGGTAATTCAACTAAATATGCGAGCGTTTAGCATAAAAAGCAAGCGGCTGCCGGCAGATGTAGTGGGTAGTGGATGGCTGACTAAATTGAACATCTGTGCCACATAGCCACTCGTACATGCAAGCACGCCAAATAGTGCAATAGATGTGAATTGCTTGGTTGAAGATTGCAAACTTCCGCTTTCAATTATGGGCAATCGCCAGCAAAACGACAAGCCACAACAACACTAACAATATTGTCAATATCGAGCAGGCTGTGGTGCAGTAACCACGCGCATGTGCAATAATACACAAATTAAGCACATCGCAAAATTTGAATTTCGATCGTATGTGCATATGTGGCGGACGCACACACACACGCACAAACAAATGTACTTTGCAATGATCAACGAACGCGTTGCTATCAACGAAACGACAAGGCAGGAGGCCACTAACCATTTATTGTTGATATCTTCGCATTTGTGTGCGCAAGTATTGCGCAATAGAACCTACACACGTAGCTCATGCCGCACAGCTGCGGCGAAATCAATAGATTTAAGCAACGAACTCGTGCGCGCGCACTATTCGACTATTCGCGCAATCTTTTATGCTTCCTTTAAGTGCTGCGGTGTGCAGGCTGTCGTATGCGACGACCGCATTTAAGCCCACAATCTAACGCTGGCTGCCATAACAATAACAAGAAACGCTAGAATGGCTGCTGCTGTGGCTGTGGCCATTTAAAATGCCAAAAATGTGCATAAACACCGAAAATAAATAAATAAATAAAGGAATAGAGGAAAAAGGCAACAAGAGCGCAACAGTCGCACGCTGGGTGACTCATATTCGACAACGACATCTCGACCGAATGTCTGAAAAGCGTATGGCATTTGGTTGCGTTGACGCGCCGCCAAGCACAACAAGCAACCGCCACCACCACCAACTGCCAGCGCTTAGGTGCGTTTAGAACAAATTACATGAACGCGCACCGTTGCGCCAATGTGGCTGAACGGCGCGCACTCTGCGACCTAATGTTCGAGGAAAAAAGCAAAAATTACAGAGTAAAACAACAACAACAACCTCTTTTTTGGCCCGCGGCGCATTTATTTAAATGAAAACGTTATGCTTTGCGTTACCCTTTTTGCCACTTGCGTTGGCAGCGACTGCAACGGCAGCACCAGTAACAGAAACAGAAACTGTGGAAATCACTTTTCAGCTGTTGCTGCTGCTGTTGTTATTGTTGTATTGTTCTTATTGCATTATGATAATAATAACGACAAGCGCGCACACACGCGCATGTACATACACACATACATACATATGTACATGCAAACAATCGCCAAAACCTCTGTAAGATTTTGACCGCGCAGCTAAACGTTTTCCAAAATACGAGTACTTATTCACATATATTCGTATGTAGGCTTGTGGGTTGTGGCGCGAGGACAGCGGTGGCAGCGTAGTCTTTATTGAATTGCCATGTTGCATGGTTAATAGCCATTTGCAGCGTGTGTGCGCATAGCAATTGTTGCTTTTGTATAAAACTTCAATGCTTTTCATAGATTTTCATTTTATATTCGTACATACACAACACGTATACGCACTTACACAAGCACAAGTATTCATTTTTTCAACATCCTTTTTGTGGCAACCAACATTTTTCACTATATTTGCGTAGAATGTGTGGGAATTTTGCGCAATTTTGATTAAAACATCATTATTATGCGCTGTAAACTTGCAACATAAGTGCTGCACTGTTAGTTGCACACTTTTGGCGTGCTGCTTATGACCATATTTGTAGTTCTATTCACACTAGCGCACTGTGTGTGGGTTTCGCCAAGTGTTGAGAAACATTCTTTCGACATACAATACATACTTACCCATTGTTGTGTGTGTGTCAACAACAACAAATGTTTCTTATGTTTAGGAAAGACAATAAAATGAATCATACAACGCAGAGGAAGTCAACGGTGTACTTGCGAATGCATGAGTTTGACGCAAAGAGTGCAACAAAAATGGTTAGGCGAAAATATGTAGCAGGGATATATGGAATATCAAAGGTGAAATTGCAATGCAAACCAACCCGACTAGAAATTTTGGTAAGGCGGTGATTAGGCGCAAATAAGGCAGACCGCATTCCAAATTTGCGCCTCATAAGGCAGCCAAACTAGGCCCAAGTCCCGAAAGTAACGCCACACATCTGCCTCATTAGGCGCCTCCGGATGCCCTTCTACAAATCAGTTAGGGATTCCAATTTATGCCTAAGTGAGACACTGCCACAGATTTTCGTGACCGCAACCAAATTTGGTATTGTTCTGGCATGCCATTCTTTGCCTTGCCTAACGTGGGCCTGGTAAAGTAATAGTGAGGCGTGCCTCAGTAAGGCCTACCTAATTCGGGTCTAACTGATTCTTCGGCATGCCTCATTGTAATTCTAGTCGGGAAACTGAACGTCGAGCCATCACCAAAGTGTGAAAAAAAGTCTCTGTAACTCTGTGCCTGAACGACCGATTTTCGCTCCGGCGCTTTCAAGTTGACCGTAGCAACTACAACTGGGATGACACTTACAGCACCTAGCAGTGCCCCTTGGGGCTCCGCGTAAAGGATGATTGGGTTGGTTGGCTTAAGTGGTGATTCGTCCAGAATCCAACTAGCGCTTCAGCATCATTTTGTTGCCACATCCTCGTTACCAACTTGTTTACCAGTTATTCATAGCGTGACTATATACAGTCTGTGCGGTTCAGCAACCCTATCAGGTCCTTGACATCTAAGCCAGACAGCTGCTCCAGACTCTCGTTACCCAGGGTTAACATTCTGTCCTTCCATAGGGCACGGCATTCACAGAGGAAATGGAAGATTGTTTCCTTTTTCTTCGATTGTTTACCACTGTGAAAGTTTGTATTGTGAGGGATACCCATTTTGGTTGCTTCTTCTCCGATAGACCAAAAACCAGTTATGACTGCCGTTAGTCTCCAGGCGTCCCGCATACAGAATAGTAACCAAAAGCCTAAGAGCAGCAGCACCGCAACATCTACGTGCACTTCTTTCATGTCTAAACGCGGAAATACGCTACTTCCGATACATAAACCTTTGTTAAGCGAATTCGACTTAATTACAGCAGATGACACAAAGAGTGACAAGCAGTTTAGCAGACTCAAAAGCTCGCGGATCGGACGAAGTGCCAAATAAATGCTTGAAGCTAGCGATCAAGTTTTTTAGCAACTTTTCTTACAAGCTGCCTTGCGTGGGCACCTTGCCGACAACTTGGAAACGCCAAAATTTAAGTTTCCTTCCAAAACCAGGTAAATCAGCAGATGAGCCGTCCAGCTACAGCCCAATATGTCAAACCGGGTCTGCGGGTAAGGTGCTCGTACGCATTTTAACCGATCGACTAGACGCGAAAGTTAAAGGGAGGCCTGTCTGGAAATCAATTCGGATTTGGAAAGAAGAAGTCAACGGTGAGTG
>JAYXIM010030596.1:0-11420 GCA_037575425.1 Anastrepha fraterculus
TGCTTCCCGAGCAGTTACCTGTATGAGCTCATCATTTGATGAAAAGTATTTTCCACGCATGAATTTTTTTAGGTATGGAAACAGACGGAAGCCGCTAGAGTCCAAATCTGATGAATACAGTGGATGCTCGAACCATTCGAACTTTAATTCATGGATTTTAGCCATTGTCAAAATGCTCTTGTAACACAGTGCGTTGCCCAGATGAAGAAAAATTCTTTTCTTTAGCAAAGTGTCTTTTTTGACGAATTTTTTCCTTAAGCTGGCCTTCGAGTTTACAATAATATTCAGAATTTATGGTTTTACCAGTTTGCAAGTAATCCACAAAGAAAATTCCTGTCGCATCCCAAAAACCTGATGCCAACACCTTCTTAGCCAATTTATGGACACGAACTTGTTTCGGAGCCGAAGAACCAGGTTCACGCCACTCTTTAACCTCTTGGTCTGATTTGAGATCATACTGATAGACCCAAATCTCATCCATAGTGATGAATCGATGCACAAAATCCACTTTATCCTTTCGAAAACGCTCAAAATGTGGCTGAGAAAAGTCGCATTCGAATGTGTTTTTGTTCCATTGTGAGCGACTGCGGCACCTATTGTGCACACTGCTTTCTGAAACCCAATACTTCAGTAAAAACATTGTTCACACCGTCCAATAAGCCCAATACGATTTTCTGTACTTTTTCTATGATTTCTGGTGGCTGTTTATGGACGTCCTTGAGGTGGATCGTCTTCAAGGCCCTGCTTGTACGACCAGGTCTAAATTCAGCAATCCATCTTTTTTCTGTACTAATTGATGGCGAAGAGTCCTGCTATACTTTCAACATTCTTTCATAAATCTCCTTTGCTGTTAAGTTATTTAAAAGTAAAAACTCAATCACTGCACGATACTTGGTTTTTTTGCATTTTAAAATACTCTGACACGTCGGTACTAAATCGTCCCCTTAGTATTAAAATAGCCTATACATTTTTTGATGTTTTGAGAAAATGAATTTCAAACTTTTTGTCGAAAGTAGCTCTTACTCAAATTTCGTTATGTCTGTAAATATTTATTATTTTTTGACTGACGTTTTGACCCATTTTGTGGAACTAGAATTTGACAAAATTTTTACCACATATAAAATCGACGATGGAGAATCCAAAAATTCAATAAAAAAATAATAGCCTATGAGCACATAGGCTATTGTTATACTAAGGGGACGAAATGGCTTGTAAACGAAGTATGAATTGACAGATTTAAATAAGACTTCACATATTTTGATATGAAAGATACTAAAAAAAATTGGCAAGCAGCAATGCCATCTCCCATCTCACCACAAAACTTATTGAACAACCTAGTATATTGTAAGAAATAAATAAGAAAACGATTTTCTAACTATCTAGAAAAAAATGTAATGAGAAAGGTCTCCAATTTAGGAATATATAAAAGTTATATGTTTAAAAAGATGGCTAAAATCGAGTCAAGTCTTGTGTTTAAATTATAGTTAAAACTACACATAAAAAGCCTCTTTACAAAATTATTTCAAGGAAACTTTAAAGGCAAACTCATATTTCATAATATCCCTTGAAAAATCCAAATGAATAACGCCTATTGACAGCAACAACTTCTAGCTTAAAGTAGTTCTGCTGCATAGCGAAAATCCTATTGCTCATTCTGTCAACTTCAAAGGAAATCTCATATGTTTGGGTTGATTTTCGTAGTCAACTACCGATTTGACATAGGAATGGGAAGATCTGTGGGGCGTTTTTGTTTTTGCTGTAAACCAGTGTAATCGCAAAATCATTTAGGAGAAAACTGCTATTGAAAAGTAATATTTTTGTGGTATACCTATGCCGCGAAGCTACATATTTATGCATACATATGTACATATATTAAAAAGCGTGTGTGCGAGGGGAGGTTGAAAATTTAGCCAAACTAAAATTATACGAATTACACAGGAGAATTTTCAAGCTTGCTTGACTAGTTTTAACGAGAATAGAGAACCTTTGTTATAATACTATATTTAAGATTAAAAAATGTACAAAAAAATAACAACACAAATAACGAGATCGATGCTGATCGAACATTTTATTCTAATTTCTTCAGTTTTTTCTTACTTTCATCTTGACTATACGAGTACACCCCATTTCTATGCACATTTTGGCGCATGCAATAGTTTAAGATTCTTTAGGACGCCTTCAACTTTTTCTTTCATTTGTTTCATAGTTTGAACGAACTAAAGTTCGTTGTAATGCAGATTTCTCAGGTGTCTCACGGCGAAGGCCCGGCGAACAAGACGCATGGGCCAGCGCTGGTATGCTGTTCTTGAGTAGAAGCCGTTTGACAGTCAATACCTAACAACCCGACGCATAGACTTGGTGGAGAATCGATGTTTTGTGCTTCCACAATTTGGGTCGCATTTTTTTCTTGTTAGTTATTTTACGGGGAGCAGCACGTTTTGACTAGTAGTAAACGTTTGACCTCTGGGCACTTAGTGAAGGTGCGTAATGCCATGTATGTCCAAAAAACGTATCATCCATGCTTTAAATTTTGATTTACTGATTCGACCTTTTTCGTCGATCTGTGAAGTTTGGCTCTTTCAGTGTCCAGATGGCTGCTTCGTTTAAGAATCATTAGTAAAAAGCCACAATTCGTCACATGTTGTTGTTATGTAAATAGTACACAACAGCTATTACACGTATATGATTATACAAGGTGGCGCTTTTCTTCTAAACAAAAAAAGTTATTTTGAGTGATGTAAATCTGTATTTTGACCGTCACGCGCGCCGTTGCTTGCATAGCCATTTGTAAAAACTGCAACTATCCTTCGATAGAGGTGACTAATTTTGCGCCACCTGGTATAATTATCATCTCCATTCTCTGTTTTGAGCTGCTCCTGCTATTTTTGATATGTGTCTGGATGTTAGTGCTTGCTATTGTCTGCCCAGAAGCGGCGACTTTTAGAAAAAAATTTTCCCATCAGTTATTATTTCATGACCACACTCGATTTTGAATCCCCGCACTACCGACTGGTAATCCCGCACCAATATTTTTGGCTGCGGCGGCCGAATCTGTTATTGCCTTTTCCGATAAGATTGGGTAACTTCCAATTTCGCGACTGCAAATCTGCACTTATGACATTGGACAGCCCTCCAACCTTCTTCTTCTTCTTAACTGGTGCGATAACCGCCCAACCGATTTTGGCCGAGTTTAATAAAGCGCGCCAGTCGTTTATTTCTCGTGCTAACCGGCGCCAATTGGACACACCAAGTGAAGCCAAGTCCTTCTCCACCTGATCTTTCCAACGCAGAGGAGGTCTTCCTCTTCCTCTGCTACCACCAGCTGGTACCGCATCGAAGAGGTCCTTCCCGATTCTGACGGCGCTACTGGTGTTGAGCAATGTCATCTTGCATAGCCGTATTAGTTTTGTGGGGATACCAAATTCAGACATCGCGGCATACAGGTAACTCCTTTCCGTACTGTCGAATGCAGCTTTGAAATCGACGAAAAGATGGTGTGTGTCGATTCTCCTTTCGTGGGTCTTTTCCAAGATTTGGCGTATTGTAAATATTTTAAGTGGCGGATCCCAAACCCAGCGCACAACCAGCTATCCTGGAATGCTTCGCCTTCTCACGTTAGCTCACACCCGAACGAGTGTTCGGAAGCTACCCAGAGGATACGTGGGCTAATCCCGGACGTTGTGAGCTGCTTGAATCATATGCAGAAGAATCGTCCTGGCAACTCCCAAGTGAATGGCGTTCAGTAAATCTCCCTACTTCCGTGGACTTCCACACATGGAACCATCCTCCTTCACTTCACCACCCTCCAACCACTTCAAAGGTAATTGAGTGCTGCAAATCCAGGCTGAACTATGTTGGTAGACATAATATCCTGATACTAACATGGGTCTCGGGACATGTGGGCATCGTCGGCATCGTGGGTAACGAATACCTCTGACTCCTTAGCTAGGATGGGCTCTGAGGCCAACTTCTTTAGCGCGGAACCCGTTCTGCCATTCCCTTCATCAAAGCCACGGTTAGTAAATGGGTTACTACAACCCACAAGCGAGTTTGGTACGCTGAGAGAGGCTGCAGATGGACTAAACTGATGTTACTTGTCATATTCGACCGACTGTCACAGATCGTCCTGTCATTAAGCAGAAGGGACTGTAGGCAGACAGCGTACTCTGCCCAGCTTGTGAAGAGCAGGATGAGACGGCGGAACACTTTCTGTGCGTCTGCCCCGCCATCGCTGGAATCAGGCTTGAGGCCTTTGGCACTGATGTGTTAAGAGGCGACCACCTTGGCTCCTTGGCACCACAAGATCTACTCAGACTTCTTCGGAAGTCGGGTAGATTTCAAGAAAATTAAATGGGAATCCGAGTGCAGTACAATGGACTTAAGGGGATAGATACCGAAAACATTTTTTTTTTTTCATAAAATGTTAATAAGGATTAAGGATATGTCAAAGAAGGCTTAGAACGTAAATTTAAGTATTTCTTATATTATAGATCGTCAACCGTGACGACTCTATTCTTTGTGTTCGAGCGCTGGGTGAGGTATAGTTACGTTGTCGACTTTAGACGCGTTTCTCTCAAAACTATATTTTTCGAATTGGTGTACACGATTACTCGAAAAGTTATTGTCCGATCTCCCTGAAATTTTGCAGACATCTTTTTTATGATTTTTTTGATTTATGATTTTGAATTTACAATTTTTTTTTTTAATTTTTCGAAAAAATAATTTTTTTGAAGCAATTGTAGGAAAACTCACCCCAAAATTCATTTTTTTAAGCATTTTATTCCGCGATTTTTTCCATTTTTGTTTAATTCATATAAAAATTATGACTTTAATAGACAACAAAATTTTTGGCTTCTTGTTTTTAGGTCACTGACGCCGATGCTACAATGCCCGCCGATTGAGAAGCCCCGCTGCGACTTTCCTGGAAGAATTGAGTGTACATCCGCCATTTTAAATGATGAAAAAAAAAAAAATGTATGTTATTTCAATGTATAAATAAACTGTATGCCAATTTTGAAAAAAATATATTGACTTCTTCATTTTAAATAATTTTAATGAAAATCAGGGGAAATATGGCCGTTTACAGGTATCTGTTCCCTTAAACCACTTAGATCTTTTTAAGAAGGTAACTAGTCCCTCCAGTGCGACATTTTGCAAATTTTCCAAGTCTTCAAAGAAATAATCGCCAAGATATTTTGCACGGCCTGTGTGAAGTGCAGGACATTTACAAAGGAGGTGTTGTATCGACTCAATTTCTTCTTCAACTCCACAACTCCTGCAGAAGTCATTGTGAGGTACACCCATTCTACTGGCTAGGGTGTCAATTGTGCAGTGTGAGCCGTTATAACAGACCCTGCAGTTAGTAGTCACAGACCACCTTCTATTGGTTTCTGCGATTACGCTCAGGTCCTCGTTTAGAGGAATGCTTCTGTTCTCTACCACTCGCTGAAGATCCAGCTCAGAGCCTATCCTTCAGGCTCAACCGCTCATTTCCCTCCACTCCAGAGTGGCCGAACCCAACAAAGTGTGGTGTTGTGTTGTTGGATGAGCCAGAGCGACCTCCTGCTTACAACTGAAAACCAATAACTTTTTTAAGGCCTCGTTTGAATGTTTCAGAGCATAAGTCTGTTCGCTCTATTAAATTCAATCGTCTTTAGGTTTTATTGTAATTTGTGCTGTACTTGCTAGTTGTCCCGACAACAAAAAAAAACATAAAAAACAAAAAAAAAACTTTTGGCACCATTTTTGCACACTTTAGCATTTCTCCGGAGAGAAGCGCAACTCTAAAGCGCACGAAGGCTTGAACTAATCGGATTTCTTTAAGAGCGAAAGGTACTAATTTCACCCGCTGAACAGGTGACGATCGCAGATTTTTCGCCCTTGCGCTCTTCTTCCACAGCAGCGACTGTCGGGTTATTGAATAGTCTCATTCATATAGTCATAAAAACTGCTCACGTGCTTTTCTTTAATTCTTTACGCATTTTTTGGTCTCCCCTATCATAAACCGAAAACAAAACCAATTCGCAGAAACAATCAAATAAGCCTCACTTTGCTAACAGCGCGCGGCGTACTTACAGTTGTGCCTTCTTCTTCATCTTCGACTACAACCACAGCCCCCACCACGGCGCAGTCCGTCATATCTGCTGCCCCCGTCGCACACACGCATGTATTGTTGGTAAACATGCTGAGTAAGCATTGCAACAACAAGAGCAACGGTTACCAGCCGCCAACAACAATGTGAGGTATCTTGCGCGCAGCCGCCCCGCGTCGTAAGTGGGCATAAGTGTTACCAACTCATTAAGTTGCACTCATTGAAGCCATGTTCGAAATGTCTTGTGCGATTATTAACAATTCGATTTTTTATTGTTCAAACTTTTTGTTATATTGTCTTGCTTTGTTGGCTATGTTGGGCGCACTTGAAATGACAGCTGCGCGTTGCTTTGCAGATGCCTCATTGTGAAGTTAAGTGTGTACATACATACATACATACATACGTGCATATGTATGTAGGTACAAGCATTTTGTGGCTTGTGCCATCGTTTTTTGTTGCTGTATTTGTTGGCCCAATTCATGAATGCATGTTGGCAATGACAGTGGTGTTGATGGTGATGATTGTATTGGCGTGGGGTGATTTTGGCGTTGAAAACATTTGGCTAGCGGGCGGGCCCCTTAAAGCGGCAAAGTGTTGGCAACCGGCTGCATGTTGCGTTGGTGTTGCACACCTAACTGTTTTCAATGCAAACACATGAGCTCTCCCCCCAGCTGCATGAGGTACATGCATACATGCCAGCTTTAAGAGCCCACTTAACATTGTGGGTTCTAATTTTGTATTTATAAAAAGAATAAAATCGAAAAATCCAAAGTCAGCGTTAAAGGTGATGAAACTATTTGAGATGTAACCTTTTAATTATTTTATTTTGTTCTCTATAGAGTTTGGTCTATTGTTGAAGGAGACCAGCTCAATATGATTTTTGCTTTTTCTTCAATGAGTCATGTTGCACAAACTTGTGTGAACTCAATGTAAGCTAACCTGGCTCAGAAAAAAGGGTCAATTAAGAGTGTGTGCTGCCTTTGGGGTCGCTCACACCTGCCGTACACACATAGATATAAATTACATATTAATCAATCGAAATGTTGATGTTGCTTTGCCGCATTATCCCTTTGAAAATGTTTCATTAATAATCGAAGATGTAACTGCGTAAGAACAAATATTTTGCCTACCTATTTTTCTAACTCTTACACCAGTGTTGCCAGAAATTCGGCACGATTGTTCTAAAAAAGTAATCGGATGAACATTTTGCCAACTGGACCGCTTGAATACAGCACTCATGCAGAAGAGGCCATCTTTGATCAACAGAGGCCGAATTGTCTTCCATCAGGACAACGCCAGGCCACACACATCTTTGGTGACGCGCCAGAAGCTCCGGGAGCTCGGATGGGAGGTTCTTTTGTATCCACCATATAGTCCGGATCTCGCACCAAGTGATTACCACCTATTTCTGACCATGGCGAACGAGCTTGGTAGTCGGAAGTTCTCCACAAGAGAGTCCTGTGAAAATTGGCTCTCCGAGTTTTTTGACAATAGGGAAGCGAGCTTCTATAAGAGGGGCATTATGAAGTTGGCATCTCGTTGGGAACTCGTCATCGAACAAAACGGCGCATGTTTGACTTAAATCGCATTATTATAACCAATTTTATGAACAATTGAAAATTCAATAAAAATACCGCAAGACTTTTTTGACAACCTTATATTTCGCTACATTGTTTATTCTTATTTCTGCGGAGTTATGTACGGTACTCAGAGGCAGTTAAATTCAAAACAAAATCAGTCAGGTTTCAAACAACATACGATTTATGATAAAACCCAATGAAATTAGCACCGCACTAAAGCTCTGTAAGGAAGTTGGTGCAAGAGTAGCTATCTTCTCAGACAGTCAAGCAGCTATAAAGGTCTTAGGCTCCAACTCCATTTCATCCAAACTAGTCTTACAGTGTAGGGAAGAGGTGGAATTGCTTAGCCATGGGCTTGAAATCACTCTGATATGGGTTCCCGGTCACAGCAACATACGGGGTAATGAGATAGCGGATGAGCTAGCCCGAAAAGGTTCGACCCTAGACTTAGCAGAGGCGGTGGCAGTCTCCACTCCATTGAACACATTAAAAGCATCCATTGCTTCACAATATCATGCTTTAGCTGAAAGAAGATGGAAGCAACTGACTACATGCATTACAACAAAAAAAGGACGAATCACCTGTTAGGATGTTCTCCGCCAAACATCTCACGCATCTCTGCAACCCTCACAGGTCTTTGGAAAGTAGAGAAGCATGCAGCCAAACTCCACCTCGCCTTCAATCCCATCTGCAGAAGCTGTCAAGCGGAAGGGGCGAAGGAAAATCTTTTCCACTATTTATGTGAATGTCCGGGACTAGGCATCATCACTCGAGACAGTGGTAGTAAAACGGTGCTGATCACTAATTAGGAGTATTTCAGTGGTCAACAACAGCACCGCACTGCTCCGATAAAAACAAAACTTCTATATCGATTTCGAAAAAATTACTTTGGGGGTCATAGTTTAGTTTAATTCCATAGATAATGCATTTTTCATGATGAAATTCTAGCTGTAGTTGCAAAAAACCACTTAGTATGCAAATAAAAATGCTACGATTTATTGACATACTAATTAATATTTAATGTGATTTCGTTTTTTTTGTTTTTTTTTTATTAAAAAACGATATTATTTACAAACAGTCATCTGCTAACAATACCTATTTACTTGGACAGTTGAAATAGTTTTTAATGCGTCGTAATAGCAAATTTACAATAAATAAAAATTCAATACGTTTCCAATAGATGCTGGCAAGCGTGGAGAAAAAGCATTAAAATGCATAAATAAATTTACTTATCAAACTACATACATACTAACGACACTAATCAACTTCAATATACTCGTACATATTACTTGCTGCTGACTAAAATCATTGCCATGAAGTGTTGAAGAATGCATTGAAAGATGGAATAAATTTCAATTAGCATTAGGATGCGCATAAAAAATCCATTTACATGCAGACAAGCAATTAATGAAGCGTTCAAAGATGGACAACAAAAACGAGCCGCAAACAGCGACAACACTTGTGACAATTGATGGCTGAGCGAATGAGTGAATGAGTGATACAATGACTGCGGCCGCAATGACACTGACGCCGCACCATGTTTATGTGGGTTAATATGCAGTCTATCGTGTAATGTGATGCAAATGTGCAACTGGAAGTGCGAAGCTGGTGTGTAAATGAATGCCTAAACATTGGCGACACAATTACTGATTAAATTAATAAATAGACGAGCGGATGATGACTAAATAGTGTGTGTTGGTGGCGCTGCAACAAATACTCACACACAAGCATGCACATGCACATAGTATGTGTACAAGTACAATGCGCACTCGATAGTTGCGACTACTAAAGATCAAAGTCGGTAGAGTTAACCGAATTTTCGCTTAAACCGCGCATATGTCTGATTTTAGTTGCAGAAATGAAAATTATTATATCTAAATCAGGTTTTTTTTTATTATTAAGAATGTATTGCATTTAATTCAATCACATGAACGGGATGTACTGAGTCTTGCCATAAATTCTGTAACAAATTTTACAGTGAAAATAACGAGAAGAAATTCACAGAAAAAAAAGAGGTTGTCTGTAAAGTTGGTTTACTGAAGATACAGGGTGGGTCATACAGCGTCTGCTTTTTGAACCACCTACTTTTTTGAGAATGGTAACACAAATGACATGTGAAATGTGTTCATAATTTACTTAAAGGTTTGACATTTACGAAATGGGACGCTACACGTTTGAACAAATTGGGAAATATTGAAAACCGATTTCCAAAGTGGTGAGTCTTCTTCTTCTTTTCTGATTTTCACATCGGTGGCTAAGTCAATAAGCAAAATTTTCGGATTTGGGGCTCAGAAAATCCACACGTTACTGTTGAGAAGCAAATGCGTCCACAACGAGTCACTGTTTGGTGCGGTTTTTGGTCTGGCGGCATCATCGGGCCATTTTTTTCGAAAATGAGCGAGGAGCCGCGGTTACAGTAAATGGCGAGCTTTACCGTGACATGCTCAACGAGTTTTTGTTTCCAAAATTTGAAGAGGACGACATGGACGACATTTGGTTTCAACAGGACGGTGCAACTTGTCACACTGCCAAAGTTACACTCGAACTTTTGGCTACCGTTTTTGAAAACCGAATAATCAGCCGAAATTCCGATATCAATTGGCCGCCTCGGAGCTTTGATTTAAACCCGTTGGATTATTTTTTATGGGGAGCCGTTAAGGGCAAATGAGAGACGATTGATGCTTTAAAATACGAAATCGAAGTTGCCATTCATGAAATTGGAGCACAAACAATCGAAAATGAGCTTAAAAATTGGGTTGATCGAATGGCCTACTGTAAAGCCAGTCGTGGCAGTCATTTGAACGATATTAATTTTTACTTATAAATGGCAATGTGCAATCTTCGAAGTAAAAAAAAAAGTTTGAAAAAGTAATGATTAGTTTTTTTTTATAGCCGATTCAAAAAGCAAATTTTAGATGCCCCACCCTTTTTAACGTGACAACGTCATAAGAAAATACTGATGTAATGGTTGCACTTTTCAAAAGAAAATTTTAATTTTATTTGTTTGATAGATATTGTATGGATATAGAGGAGGAGAAATGGAATTGCAATGGAATAGGTGAAGTTACATTTACACAAACGGGAAAAATGACGAAACATTTATCAAATTCATGAAAGATATGTTCAATTTCGATTGTGCATCAGACGTTAATAAGTCAACAACACTAAGAGGCGCCATCCTCCATTTGACTTTTTCAAGACACATTACACTCGAAACACTCCCTTTCATTTCCTATTTTTCCTATCATCGTCCTTTCTCAACAGAGTAATGGTTCATTACCATGCACATAGGAAGAAGACATATGCAAATACAAATACGTGAATTTATATACAAATGCCCATATACATACATACATATATATGCTCACTCAAGTAGTAGAGAGCCAGATGTCGAACGTTGCCGAACGCGGGGTCCGATTGTGCCTCTTTGTCGTTCGATCCGCGCTCTCGCTTGCAGTTCAAGCAAGGTAACGACGCATGAGCAAGATAACGACGCATTTTTTGGTGAGTGCAACCGGCTTTATCGAATTATAAGACGTTATCACGGCAAAACGTCCGTTATTTTTGCTTTTGTTCAAATGAATTAAATACATAAATTATACTCAGTTTCGTCCGCCGTAGCCGAATGGGTTGGTGCGTGATACTATTCGGAATTCACAGAGAGGTCGTTGGTTCGAATCTCGGTGAAAGCAAAATTTATAAAAACATTTTTCTAATAGCGGTCGCCCCTCGGCAGGCAATGGCAAACC